>QLOY01000249.1:0-37122 GCA_003313965.1 Megacollybia marginata | reverse complement strand
TCATCATCACCAATAAGCACGGCTACTGGCAATCAAGCTACGAGCATCATCACCATAACGAAAATTGATCTTGCCTGTTTTCAGACCCTTTCAGCAGTTCGTTTAGAGCTCGAAAAGGCGATGAAAGAGTTCCGCAAGAGGCAAAAGGACTCGGAGGAAGGCCATATACAGTCGTAATTCATTATTATATTGTGCTAATCATACAATACTATTTGACGTGTATGTTTTAGAGACCTCCTGGCGTGCTAGGAGCTTTTTTGAAGCTTTTTGGCGATTTTTAGGTGTTTTTGGAGGCCAGAGCGCGAGTTCGGATAAAACACCCCCCCTCGGAGACGTTAGAGCCCAGTTCGGACAAAACAGGGGGGAAAAATCCCGAAAATGGTTCGGATAAAACACCCCCAAATTTGGTCATTTTGGATCTAACATTATCTACCACTTTCAGGGGTCCTTCTATAGGGCCAACTGTCTTAAGAATAGAACAAGGGCTCTATAGGGCCACCTGTCCTAAGAATAGAACAAGGGTCCTATAGAGCCACCTATTCTAAGAATAAAACAAGAGCTCTATAGGGCTATCTGTCCTAAAGATAGAACAAGGGCTCTATTATTAGAGCAGCTTACATAAATATTCTATTATTAGTATAGCTTATGTAAGCATCACCTCATTATATATTTTGCCTGCCATTTAGGCAACAGCCTATCAGACAGAATATATTATATTTTGCCTAACATTTAGGCACAAGAATATATTATAGTGTAGGCTTCAAGCAATATTTTGTCTGACATTTAGGCACAAGAATACATTATAGTCTAGGCTTCAAGCAATCATATATTACATTTTGTCTGATATTTAGGCACAAAAATATATTAGTCTAGGCTTCAGGCAATTATATATTATATTTTGCTTGAAAGAAGAATATATTATGGTCCAGGCTTCAAGCAAGGGAGAATATATATTTTGCCTGATATTTAGGCAAGGGCTGACTAGAAGAATATATTATATTCAGGCTTTAAGCAAGGGCCCACTAGACAGAATATATATTTTGCCTGGCATTTAGGCAAGGGCTGACTGGAGGAATATATTATTGTCAGAAGAGCCCACTATATCTTGCCTGGGCTTTGAGCAAGGGCCCATCAGACAGAATATACATTTTACCTCAAGGAGCCAGACATTATATATTAAAGGGGTGGGCCCTTGCCTAAAGCCTGGGCAAAATATTATATTCTGTCTTGTGTAAAAATATATTATATACTGTCTGGTGGGCCCTTGCCTAAAGCCTAGGCAAAATATTATATTCTGTCTTGCCTAAAGCCTGGGCAAAATATATTATATACTGTCTGGTGGGTCCCTGCCTAAGGCCTAAGCAAAATATAATATATTCTGTCTGGTGAGCCCTTGCCAGAATGTTGGACAGCATATAAAAAGATTCTGTGATATTTTACTTGCAGCCATTCCCTGTATTCTAGACCTAAATTATATATTATCTGAGTGGTACTATATAATAATACCCCTGAAACCATGATGGACGGCCGCTGGATATCCCTGCCCACCATCTTGGGCATTTATCCAGTGGTTATGACCAGTTTCCAGGTAATATAATATAATTTTGTGCTAAATGCTATGCTTAATGGTAAGCTAATCTACATTACCTGTGGAGGCGCTTTAGTCCATAATATCCATAACAATAGACTCAGCTGCATGACTAAAGCATTGTTATAGGCTCGGCCAACGTCGGCTGGTGGAAGGGTTATTACTATAGTTACAGGCAACAATAATACATTGTTTATTACTTTAAACCATTGTGATGGATTCAGCCAATGAAGAAAAGATTATTATCTGCTCTACTAGGATGGACTCGGCCACCCAATAAGGGATGATTATTTTCTGCCATTACTGTAGGATCGGCTGATAGTGCTGATGGTTTATTATTCACCATTGCTGTGGGTCCAGCCGACTGCTGGGCTTTATTATTGCTGTCTGTAGATATAGAATCAGCTGGATAACGACAACTATTTAATATCATCCACCAGGATAGACCCGGCCAACCGATGAGTGATTATTATTTTCCCCTGTTACTGTAGCATCAGCTGACAGTCCTTATGGTTTATTATCTTCCATTGCTATGGTTCCGGCCGACCAGCAAAAGCTTTATTATTACTGTCCATAGATGTGGAATTGGCTGGGTAAACAGCTATTTATTATCCTCTACTATGATAGACCTGGCCGACTGATTATTATTATCCCCTATTACTGTAGCATCAGCTGACAGTCCTTATGGTTTATTATCCTCCATTGCTATGGTTCCAGCCGACCGGCAAAGGCTTTATTATTACTGTCCATAGATGTAGAATCGGCTGGGTAACGACAACTATTTATTATCCTCTACTAGGATAGACCTGGCTGACCAATGAGTGATTATTATTGTCCTCTATTACTGTAGCATCAGCTGATAGTTTTTATGGTCTATTATCTTCCATTGCCATGGATCCAGCCAGCCTGCAGGGTTCTATTATTTCTGTTGATAGATGCAGATAGCATTGGGGCCAGTGACAACAACTATTTATTATCCTTCACCAAGCCTGATTAGAGCAATAGGCCACTATTGATCACTATTGCTCCTTCATGTGGAGGGTACATTATGATTATTTAACACCCCTTGTGAGGCAGAATGGAGAGGGATTATTTATTATTACCTTCCTGTTGTGTTGGATTGCCTGACTTGCATTGATGATTTACTATTATTGCTATTATTATTATTGGCTGGTAAGCTACTTTACACTACTTCAGGTAATGGGGGAGGATGGTGCCATTTTTGATCTTCTCTAGATGTGAATTTGGCCCACTCAAAATATGTCCTGGCTTGCTCTGCAAAATGGTTCCATTGCCAGACCTGCTGGAAGCCATATGCTCAAAGATATGGAGCTGTAGATGCTTCTGTCAACTTGGTCCATTTTTTGGCTTTGTTGAGGAGCCAGTTCACCATCCAGCTCATCTCATTTGACACTAGTCGGGCCTCCTCTTCCCACCTGGTAACCTAGGCTTTGGCTCATAGCCAGTTTATCCTACAACTGAGAAATGAGTGGGGTAGGGAGCAAAGGCTCACATTCTTTCATTTGATCACTGGCCTCAATATCTCATCTCCCTGCTCCTTGTCCATCTATGCTCCAAAACCATGGCAGTTTATGACGGTTTTGACCTGTCCTGTTAGCTTCAGAGATGTCAGCAGAGAGGCAAAGGTCATCATTTGTAATGGGCTTCCAGTCCTCCCCATACCCCAATTGTATTAGTGCACAGTGTCCACGGTTGTAGGTGTGCACATGCCTCTGCACACAGTGCATCCTTTCCATCATGTTTTTGTGGATTGTTCCTCTTGTCTTGGTTGATTTGACCCCTCGAAGCTTTTTCCTTAACAACCAAGCTTTGTCCCCCAGACTCTGACGAAGAGCAGAAAGGGCATCATTCATCTGCCCCTCACGAAGTTCTTTCTCCTGCTGAATCAACTGCTCAAAATGGTTCTCCTTCAATGCAGTGGGGCTATATCTAGATGGGAGAAGGATTTTGAAAGTGTCCACATTCTCCCAATCCACTATCAACTACAATCCTTTAGACAATCAAAGGTGAAGGCTGTTCCAGGACTATCTGAAGTGGCTGGGTAGAGTTTCATCCTTAACAGCTGGATGTCTTTTTGTATCAACTGCCCACAGTCATCAGGACAGTAACACCATTGAATATGACAGACAAAGATGCCCATGGTGCTGACAATCTGTATAGGGTCACCAGATCGAATCATGGAGACAGGGTCTGTGAAAACATCATCCTTCGCCCCAGCCACCTGTCCTGCAAGACAAGGGCATGGATTTCCATGGTGGCCAGCATGCAAAACAAGTCCAAGGACATCCATATCACAGGGTTCAAAAAATTGACTGTTCCATTGGGAAATGGAATGGAAAGGTGCATGTTGATGGGCCCTGAGACAACAAGAGAGGCACCATGCAGTTCTGCTACCAATGCAGGACTTGCAGGAGTAGAAGGACTCACTTTCCCCACAGAGGTTGCAAACCCATTCTTTATAAGGTGCCTTGTGTCTGAGCACTTCATGAGTATATGGGTGTCGTTGTTTCATTTTCCACTCTTCTAGGTATTCATTGGTGGTCTGAAAACCATAAGCAGAGCCACAACACAAGTGGGTTAGCCCAACTGACCTTACCACTCTTCCGCTTTCTAGCCTTCTTTGTAGGACTATCTGATGGTTGTGGAGATGTGAATAGTTTCTGTTTCTGGGGTGAGGAAGGTGGGGATTGGGAGCAAGGGGAGGACAGTGTAGATACTCCTGCAGCAACCAGGGAAGAGACTGGAACCCTCCTAAACCACATCTGTCAATAGCTAGGATATGGGTAAGCAATTTTTCACATTTTGAATGTCTCCTGAGTTTTCCCCTTTTGGTGGCATGAATGATAAACGATAAGTAAGCATGTGGAAGAGAAGGCTGATAAAAGGGGCTAATAACAAACAATAATTGCCAATCCTGGGGTTGGGCAATAATAAGCAGTGGTTTGGAATAATAGTTAGTTAATCAGAGTCAATAGTAGTACATATTCAAAGGTAATACTACATAGTCATAATAAACACTGATAATGCCCTTAGCTTAAGAATAAGCTGACTCATGGCACCAATCAGACAGAGGGATTCCAAACTTGGTTAGTATATTGCTTCTAAAAAAAGCCCAACATGCTCTCTCCTTACCAGCAGGCCATGCAGTCACCTCATGTATTAATGCATGTCCAGTCAATGCTATAACTGTGCCAGGGTTGTAGGATAGCTTCTGGTATGTCCAGAGACAGTTGTTCCACAGTCCCTATGGAAATACCAGGGTAAGTACCCTTTTGTGTCTCTATGTGCCTTTGAAGTCCCATTGGAGATTACAGTCATGGCATGAAAGACAGACATCCACAACTGGGTCACATGCCAGTCCTTTGTTTGCTTCAATAATGTTTGTGACAGAGGAGTACGGCTTCATATAGGGCAGGATGGATGAGACAAAGCAACTGATTGAGCAGCAGCTGCACAGACTGCAATCGGACTATGGCTTCTTTTGGGCCAAGCTGTTGACAGAAGTTGAGGGATGGCCTCAGTGGATCCTGTATCACAGATAATAGTAGATACAAGTAGATAATAATAGTAAGATATAATAAACAAAGTTTGTCAGTAATTTTTGTTCATGGTTAAACAGCCAAGCCAACCTTTGGGCCCCTCCCTCAGGCAAACCAGCCACTGCTGATGTTTGTTACACCCACAGGCAATGAAGAACACTGATCAGCAGGGAGGAATCGATGATCGCTGGTTCGCCAGTCAGCATTGTTGGAAGTCACCTTCAGGTCTTTGTAAAGGTGACTGGTAGCAGACATCTGGTCATCCTGTTTGTGTTTTGATTACATGCATATCAGGGGGAACAAATACAAACATGCTCATCCAAAGTCAACAAACCAGGAAAAGATGATGCCTGAATGGTCAATGAGTGCAGCAGGCTGGGTGACAGTGGTATAGTGTTCTATGCCATTAAGCTTCTGTTTACAGAATTCTGAACATCATCGTCCACTCATGGTACTGAGTTCGGATACATTTAGATCAAAATAAACTGTGAGAAAGATGTTGGAAAAAAATGAGGACAGTGATATAAGAACCTCAGTGCTGTAGCACTTCCATCACAATCGATATAACTCAACAACCTTGTTGCCAGAGCAATGCATCTGAACATGCATCTGACAGATGCTGAAGGCCAGGAAGTTGCACTGTCCTGGCCCATGCTATGAGGTCAGCCCATTCATCAAGGTTGTCTTTGCAGACTTTTCTTCTTTTCCTTCAGCAACCACTCACTCTGAGGGGCTGAGTCGCTGAAAATGCAGTTTGGGCAAAGAGATGTGTTTGCAAGTCATGAGTGGAGACTGGTCAGGTGACCAATCACAAACCAACTGCTGAAATACACAAGTTCATTCACACCTATTGAACAGAGATGATAATAGTACATAGTAGTAAATAATCACATATGTTAGTTGGCAATTATTTGCTAATCAAAAACAATCAATAATAATACTAGTATATAATTATATGGTTGGATAGATAGCACAGGATCATGAGACTGTCATCAACATAAAAGATGTGGTCAGGTGCCCAGCCAGCTTTTTCTTCGACCATCACTGGGTGGTACATGTTCCTTGGTTTTTGAGACAGAGTGAGTGCCTGAAGCGGTGTAGAGGGCCCCTACACCAATTCTCTGAGGCATGAACTGGGATGTTTCGACTTAGTCTGCACCACGCACAGCACTACCTGAGCTGAGAAGCCTTCTTTTGGATGGAGCATGCCTGACTTAGGTTGACCTGGTGAGGCTTTATTATTACTGTCCATAGATGTAGAATCAGCTGGATAACAACAACTATTTATTATCCTCCACTAGGATAGACCCGGCCAACCAATAAGTAATTATTATTTTCCCCCATTACTGCAGAATCGGCTGACAGTCCTTATGGTTTATTATCTTCCATTGCTATGAATCCAGCTGACCAGCAAAGGCTTTATTATTACTGTCCATAGATGTGGAATCAGCCAGATAACAACAACTATTTATTATCCTCCACTAGGATAGACCTGGCCAACCAATGAGCAATTATTATATTCCCCCATTACTGCAGCATCCTTATGGTTTATTATATGGATCTGGCTGACCAGCAAAGGCTTTATTATTACTGTCCATAGATGTGGAATTGGCCGGGTGATGACAACAACTATTTATTATTCTCCATCAGGACAGACCCGGCCAACCAATGAGGGTCTATTATTTTCCTCCATTACTATAGGATTGGCTGGTGGCCCTTATGGATTATTATCTGCCCATTGCTATGGATCTGGCTGATCTGTAGTGTTTTATTATTTTTGCTGATCGATATAGCATCAGTCAGTGATGACAACTATTTATTATTCTCCATCAGGATAGACCCGGCCAACCAATGAGGGTTTATTATGTTTCCTCTATTACTGTAGGATCAGCTGATGGCCCTTATGTATTATTATCTGCCCATTGCTATGGATCTGGCTGATCTGTAGTGTTTTATTATTTTTGCTGATCGATATAGCATCAGTCAGTGATGACAACTATTTATTATTCTCCATCAGGATAGACCCGGCCAACCAATGAGGGTTTATTATGTTTCCTCTATTACTGTAGGATCGGCTGATGGCCCTTATGTATTATTATCTGCCTATTGCTATGGATCCGGCTGATCTGTAGTGCTTTATTATTTCTGCTGATAGATATAGCATCAGCTGGTGATGACAACTATGTATTATTCTTGATCAATATAGACCCAGCCAACCAATGAGGGTTTATTATTTTTCTCCATTACTCTGATGGTCCATATTGATTATTATTCCCCCATTGCTATGGATCTGGCCAGCCTGTAGGGTTTGATTATTTCTGTTGGTAGATATAGCATTGGCCAGTGATGACAACTATTTATTATTCTCCATCAGGATATACCTGGCCAACTAATAAGGGTTTATTATTTTCCTCCATTAGTAGGATAAGCTGATGGTCCACCCATTGCTATGGATCCAGCCAACCTGTAATAATTAATGATATCAAGCAGCCATTTACCACAATAATAAAGCATAAGGATATAATAAAGACTAATAAGAAGTGATTGTCAATCATGCTAATCAGACATTATTCCCAATACTCCAGCATAATAATCCATTAGCACAGATAATACTTGGTCATAGACCAAGATATTCATCATAACACATAATAACCCATTATCCACAAGGATAATAAATAATAAAAGACCATTGTAACAATAAATAATTATGAATGACAGAAGACTCACTGTTTCTGCTTTCAAAGTAGTCCAGAAAGCTCCTTGGTCAATTTCAAAGACACCTTAGCCAAACCATCCTCTGATAGTGCAGCAGGCTGTGTGATGGTATGGTGTTCCATACTATTCAGCTTGTGTTTGTAGTATTGGGAATGTCGTTGTCCACTCATGGAACCAAGTTCAGATACATCTGGCTGTTAGGTGCCATGCAAGGAACTGGGTGGCACATCCACAAACACTATATATAAGTGATGCGCTTCCACACATCGGGTGCCTGAACTCCGGTCTGGATGACTAATCCGGAGCCTCGGAATAGGCCTGAGACCTTAGGGGCCTCAAGGAAGGACTGGAAGCACAGCACACAAGACGATTTCAAGTCTGACTACTACAAAACTGAGAGGAACTATTTATACTACTAGAATAACTCCGGAGGCTTACATAAGAGTCATGGGGCCTATGCAGAGTGAATATGGAACAATAGAAGACATACACAGGGTAGTAATATCAGTAAGCAGTATCAGATGACAAGGGTAAGTAATAGAAATGATAAAAGATGATCCAGAAACATCCCTTGATGTTCCTGAGTGGTCCAAAATGGATTCCGATCGGACCAGGGTCAGACCCAATCGGATCCGGACCGGACCTCGGTAATCCCAAAGCGGAAACACGGAAAACCTCGGAAAACTCGGAGGCTGCAAGGGATTGGCATGGCACGTAACACTGGCACAAAATAAACTGGAAGAAGAATGTTTTGAAAAACAGTGACACAAACCTTGCCTCTATGGTGCTTCCATCACAATAATATAGCTTGACAACCTTATTGGCAGAGCAATGCATCAGAACTTATCCAACAGACACCAAAGGCCAGGAAGTCGTAATATCCTGGCCCATGCTGTGAGTTCAGCCCACTTGTCCAGGTTGTCTTTACTGGCTCATGTAAGTCAATGCTGTCTGTGTAATTGCAGTAATCACTTACTCTGAGGCTGGAAATGCAGTTTGTGTGAGAAGATGTGCGTGTGAGTCAGAGGTGTAAACAAGTCAGGTGATCAATCACAAGTTAGGCTTCTGAAATATCCAAGTGCATCTACATGTTTTTTTACAGAATTAATGTAATAAATAATACTAACAGGTCACATGTGTTGTGGCAGTGCAAACAGCTGTGACTACCTGAGTTTATCTACATATTTGTTTTACAGAAAAAATAGTAATAAATAATACATGTTATGGCAGTGCCACAAATGCATGTGATCAAGCACATGACTGTGAGACCAGCATCAACATAAAGGACATGGTCAGGTGCCTAGCTGGCTTTTCCTTTGACCACCACTGGGTGGTACATGTCCCTTGGTTTTCAATACGGAGTGAGTGTCTGAAGCAGTGTGGAGGGCCCCTGCACTGTTTCTTTATGGCATGAACTGTGATGTTTTGACCTAGTCTGTGCCACACACAGCACTACCTGAGCGGAAGCTGTCTTTGGATGAGGCATGCCCAGCTGTACTAAGGGACAGTTTGCTAGGATGATACTGTTGTCATCCATGTCCTCCTCATTGTTTCCGATGTGGTGAGGCTTTTGTAGGTCTCCATGAGGCTGTGGTTCTGGGGGGTGATGATATTTGTTGGTTCTGTGGGTTATTGGTCTTTGTTGGTTCTGGGGGCTCTTTTTCCATGTTGAGAATGCATCATGTTAGAGTGGGAGTAGATGTTGAGTGCAATATGGGTACACATTTCCCTTGATAGGCCTATTCTGAATTCTCTAGGCACATCTTGTAACCTCGTCCTTTCAACCAGCATTGTGCACCCTTTCTTCAGTGGGTACTGTTCATTTCCATCCTACCATTCACTGATGTTTACTCACAGGATCAAATGCCACTTATGTACTTGAGTAGATAGCATTCTTTTTACTTATAACTTTCTACCCTTGCAGGTGAAGGCGATGGTGGCTGACATCACTGGATCCTGCTTTTTCTCTCTTTCTTACATAAAACTTGGGTGAAGCTAATTAGAAAGTGTAGTTACTGAACTTAATCAATATGGGGAAGTCCTGGTGTCTTGGTCACCATTAATTTATGTCAGTTGAGGGGGCTAACCCTAACCCTAAGAGCAAGTAAGAATTATCTATGATGGTTTATTATTTAGTATGATTGCATTTTACCATTGGTGATGTAAATTGTATTATATTATTTATTATGTATTACAACAGTAATCTTTTACTATCTTTTGGCTGGATCATAAGAGAAGTGAGGACAAGAATAAGTCCTGGACTGTGGCTGAGCAAAGGGAAACAAGGCCTGGTCTATGGACATTGATCACTGTTTGGGCCTCTTACCTCTCAGAAAAAATTGGTATTGTTTGAAGCCTTCACTTGGTATGCTAAGAAGCAAGCTGAAGACAGTGGTAAATTGACTGCTCATGAACTTGATATGCCAGACCTCAGTTCATGTGTGATTACAGGCATTCATGGAACAAACCTACCTTATTGATCTTCTAGTAAGGATGACACATCTTTCAATGTTGGAATGGTGACAGTCACCTCAAATCCACCATATGGATGTCAACATAATTTCAGCTTGTTTCTGTCCATCAACAATTAACAAGCCCATGAACAAGAAGATACAATTTTTTGAGTTATATACCCTGCCCCAGCAAGTTTGGCAGCATACTCTGGTGTATATCACTGTACACCAGCAGATGTCACACTTCATTGAGGGTCACTATGTAGGGACCATAGAAAGCATTCATAGACATATAATGGAGTCCATTGTACTTCAGTGTACTCCAGTGGAGCCTGGGAACTTTTCTATCAATCTTTAGTGTTGAGACTCAGATTGGAGTTCACTGGAGTCTATCGAACTCCACTGTAGTTCAACCAATTCAAACTAGGTCTTTAAACTATAGTCAGCTGCATTTGTGGCATATACTGTAACCCTAACCTGCTAACTGCCGCTTTGTGGCCCTAACCTAACCTAGCTGTTGAAGTCCAGTGGACTTCAGCATCCCTCAATGTACCTCAGTGAAGTTCAGTGACTTTCATTGGGAAGTCTGATGAAGTCCAGCGGACTTTGCTGGCTTTCATAGGTGGAGTATATCACTAAATTTTTTGATTAGTTTGGAACTTGAGGTCCCCTCACTTGTGAAGGAATGTCAAAGGTTTAGGGGAGTTTGATAATGTACATCAGATTAGGGTCCTCAACATTCAGTGGAGGTTGACAATCTACACTGGAGTCAGTTCATTCGAAGTACAGTGGACTCTAGCTGAGCCTATTACTGCATCCTTGCATGACAGCATTTGGTTGAAAGTGCACAAAACCCAGCAAGTTGGGAAAGGTCTTGCAGACTGTGAAGCAGGCCCAGAAATGTCTGAGGGAGAAAAAGCATAAGCTTTGTCCATGCTTCAATTCTTTCTCCAAGAGTGGGGATTTGCCAGATGCACTGAACAACTGCGCCAAATTCATACTATATTCCAATGCCTCACCAAACTCCAGCCTGGCTGGTGATATCTACTTACAATCAGACTGTGTTTATTGTTTATGAAAATCTGTCATCATTAATGCCCACCTCAGTCAGACACTGTATCGTGCCTCCTCACCCAGTAAATCAGAGAAGCAGGTTTTGATTATTTATTTGATTGCCTATTATTCTCATTAACAGCTATTTACATATTGTCATAAAGGCTTTAATACTATATAATGCATGTGCTGTTGAATCAAATAATGAAGAAAAACAATAATCCCTCATTGGTCAGCCAGGTCTATCCTGATGGAGAATAACGGTAAACAGTTGTCATCACTGGCAGATGCTACAGAAATAATAAAACTCTACAGGTTGGCCAGATCCATAGCAATGGGGGGAATAATAATCAATAAGGACCATCAGCTGATCTTACAAAATAAGAAAACCCTCATTGGCCAGCCAGGTCTATCCTGATGGAGAATAATAAATAGTTGTCATCACTAGCTGATGCTGTATCTATCAGCAGAAATAATAAAACTATGCACTGGATAGCAATGGGCAGATAATAATCCATAAGGGCCATCAGCCAATCCTACAGTAATGGAGGAAAACCTCATTGGTCAGCTGGGTCTATCCTGATGGAGAATAATAGTTGTCATCACTGGCTGATGCTATATCTATCAACAGAAATAATGAAGCCCTCAGGTCAGCCAGATCCATAGCAATAGGTGGACCATCAGCTGATCCTACAGTAATGGAGGAAAATAATAAACCCTCATTGGTCAGCCAGGTCTATCCTGATGGAGAATAATAAATAGTTGTCATTACCAGCTGATGATATATCTATCAGCAGGAATAATAAAACTCTATAGATCAGCTGGATCCAGAGCAATGGGCAGATAATAATCCCTAAGGGCCATCAGCCAATCCTACAGTAATGGAGGAAAATAATAAACCCTCATTGATTGGCTGTGTCTATCCTGATAGAGAATAATAAATAGTTGTCCTCACTGGCTGATGCTATATCTATCAGCAGAAATAATAAAACTCTACTGATCAGTCAGATCCATAGCAATGGGCAGATAATAATCCATAAGGGCCCCCAGCCAATCCTATAGTAATGGAGGAAAATAATAGACCCTCATTGGTTGGCTGGGTCTATCCTGATGGAGAATAATAAATAGTTGTCATATATCTATCAACAGAAATAATAAAGCCCTACAATAGAGAATATAAACCATAACAGTTGTCAGCTGATGCTACTGTAATGGGAGAAGATGATAATCACTCATCCATCAGCTGGGTCTAGCCTAGCAGAGGATAATAAATAGCTGGTGCCACCCAGCTGATTCTACATCTATAGACATCAATAATAAAGCCTTGCAGGTCAGCCAGATCCAGATAATAAACCATAAGGACTGTCAGCCGATGCTGCAGTAATGGGGGAAAATAATGATTGCTCATTGGTCAGCCGGGTCTATCCTAGTGGAGGATAATAAATAGTTGTTGTTATCCAGCTGATTCCACATCTATGGACAGTAATAATAAAGCCTTTGCTGGTCAGCCAGATCCATAGCAATGGAAGATAATAAACCATAAGGACTGTCAGCCAATGCTGCAGTAATGGGGGAAAATAATAATTGCTCATTGGTTGGCTGGGTCTATCCTAGTGGAGGATAATAAATAGTTGTTGTTACCCAGCCGATTCCACATCTATGGACAGTAATAATAAAGCCTTTGCTGGTTGGCCGGATCCATAGCAATGGTGGATAATAAACCATCAGGACCATCAGCCGATCCTACAATAATGCTGGAAAATAATCATCCCTCATCGGTCAGCCGAGTCCATCCTAGTAGAGCAGATAATAGTCTTTTCTCCATTGGCTGGATCCATCACAATGGCTTAGAATAATAAACAATGTATTATTGTTGCCTATAACTATAGTAATAACCCTCGCACCAGCCGACGTCAGCCGAACCTATAACAATAGGCTTTAGTCATGTGGCTGAGTCTATTGTTATGGGTATTATGGACTAAAGCACCTCACCCTTTTTGCATTAAAGCTTGATAAATTTGGCTGGTGTTGTCACACAGCCACAATTGGGCTCGGATGGGCTCTGGCATGAATCCAGCATCATGGCAAGCCATGGCAGACCATGGCAGACCAATTTTTAACAAAACAATATAAAATCATAGAAAAATGTGGAAAAAATGCAAAAAAATTATAAAAATAGAAAACATTGATGTATGAGATGATAGGCCATGGCACATGACCTTATTAGGCAAGCCTTGGCCATGGGAACTTTTGACTTCCTTATATAGATAGGTACAGAATTTTAATACGATTCTGATGGAACTATTCATTTTACTATATATGACCATGATATATGACCTCATTAGGCAAGCCATGACCATGGGAACTTTTGACTTCCCTATATAGATAGATGCAGAATTTCAATGTGAATCTGATGGCACAGTCATTTTGTTATATCACCATGATACATGACCTCATTAGGCAAACCTTGACCGTGGAACTTTTGACTTGGACTTCTTTATATGGATAGGTGCAGAATTTCCAGATAACAGTTGAAGAGCCTGCCAGATAACTGTACCTGGCTGGCCAAATCTCACTGCAGGCTTTTGCAGAAATGTGTCCTCGCCAGTCAATTCATACTGCAGGCTTTTGCAGGAATTGTGTCCTGGCCGGTCAGGGAGTGGTTGAGGGTCACCTTAACAGTCGCATCTCAAGTATGACAATGTGTATAGAAAGGTAATAGTTATAGTTGACCCTATGTCTTTTCAATGGTTCTACATTACTAACAACTGTTCTATTGCCACTGGTTCCCAAAAACTACACAACACAGCTCTGGTCAGTGATAACCATTGTCCTTGAAGGTATTCTACAGCTCTGAACATCTCTAACCAGCAGAACTGGCAGGTAACCTAAGTAGTTGCACAGAACTTTTCAAGTATTGTGTGGTTCTAAAGATATCTACATTGAAGTTCTGGTATATCATAACCATGCCATCAAATAGTTAGACAGAACCTTTTGAGTATTTTATGGTTCTGAATTTCTCTACATTTAAAATGCAAAAAAACAAATGTTGCAGCCAGGGTTGAACTCTGTTGTTTGGCTGTAGCATTCCAACAGAGGTCAGAGACAACTAACTGCACCATAGCACCACATGTTTATTTCCATATTTTTACTGTGTTTGTCATTTGGCTTTGGAACTTGATTAAAAATTTTGTTGTATAAGGCTGCTATCAGACTACATTCAACAATTGAAGATATGGTTCTATGGCTCAGTCAGTGTAGCAGTGCAAAGCAATTAGGTTCTATTCATCATCTAGGCTTTTTTCTGCAATGATTTTTTTTGGTTCAATAAAATCATACATTGTCTCAACAGTTCCATCCAACTGGAATATTTGATGTTAAAGACTCACCATATTAGCAGTCTCCAGTTGAACAGAGGCAGACAATGGCTTGATGGTTCTACACAACTATTAGCTAACAAAAACTGAATGGTGGAGACTCACCCTATTGCCAGTCTCTGGCTAAGCAGAGACCAACAGTTCTATTCAACCATTAGTCAACAAACACTGAATGGTGAAGACTCACTATATTGACAGTCTCTAGTCAAACAAAGACAGATGAAGGATCAACAGTTCCTACACTGAGTAATAGAGAGTCACCATACTGGCAGTCTCCAGTCCTACACAGCTGAAAACAGCCCGAACCGTTCTATTAAACCTTTAACCAACAAGCATTAAACAGTAGAGACTCACCATACTGGCAATCTTCAGTTCTGTTGAACCTTTAACCAACAAGCATTTAAGTAGAGACTCACCATACTGCCAGTCTCCAGTCCTACAGAGCTGATGACAGCACAAACAGTTTTATCAAACTCTTAGCCAATAGTAAAGACTCACCATACTGCCAATCTCCAGTCCTACAGGACTGATGACAGCCCAAACAGTTCTATAAAACCTTTAGCCAATAGGTATTGAACAGTAGAGACTTGCCATACTGCTAGTCCTACAGAACTGATGACAGCCCAAACAGTTCTATCGATCCTTTAGCTGAGAAGCAGTGAACAGGAGAGAGCAACCATATTGGCAAGTTTCAGTTGAAGCTAACTGTTGCCTGACCAGCAAGGACACAATTCCTGCCAATGTCTGCAGTATGAATTGACCAGCAAGGACACATTTCTGCAAAAGCCTGCAGTGAGATTTGGCTGGCCAGGTACAGTTATCTGGCAGGCTCTTCAACTGCTGCCTCCATTCCTTAGTCCAAAGGGCATTCTCTTGAATTGCCATAGACCTAAATGGCTACAAAATGCGGTACGCTCCTTGTGTCCCTCCTCAATGGATAGCTGGTTGAATCCTGCTAAAGCGTCGAATGAAGAAAGCACCTGAGCTCCAGATAGTGCTTGTAGTATGTCCGATTGTTGAGGGATAGGGAATTCATCAGGGATGGTCTGTGCATTTAGTTTCCGATAGTCTATACAGACTCAGGGTTTGCCATTACAGTAGACAACTATACAAGGGGCTCCCCATGCATCAGGAAAAACTGTATTCTAGCCTAGGCTAACCAGATCAACTTGAGTTACTCCAGTCAACTTCAAGTTTGCCAAGTTTACTAGGCTGACTTAGGCCTTGCTTGAAGTACTTGAGTTGACTTGAAGCCAACTCCAGGTAACTTGGGCTCAGCCTGGAGTTAACTTGAATGACTTGCAATTTGGCAAGTTGACTAAACTGACTTGAGCCAGCCTGGAGTTGACTTGAATGACTTGCAATTTGGCAAGTTGACTAAAGTGACTTGAGCCAGCCTAGAGTTAACTTCAATAACTTGTCATTCAACAAGTTGATATGGCCAGTCTCAGGCCAGTCTCAGGTCAGCTCAGAGTCAGCCTGTAGAGGGAAACCTTATCAAAATAGTGGGTATGCTGACTAATTATGTCCATTTTGGTTACTCCACACCTACTTGCCAATCTCAAAATGATGCTTACTAAGCATAAAATGCCAAAATAAAATTTGATGATGTGGCCAAGTAGTAGAAAAAGATGAAGTCAGCTGGATGGTGGCATAAAGACTTTCTGATGGTTCGATAACGCCCTTCTCAAACCAAGTCTTCATTTGATCCTTGATGACTCGTCTCTTCTCGGGGGACACAGGATACATAGGGAGGGAGATCAGAACAGCCTCAGCAGTCAACGGAATTTTGGCTTGCACATCATGGCTTCCCAAACGTCCATCCATAGCGAAAGCTGTGGCATTGTTTTGTAGTATGTTCTCCAAACGAGGTCTGACCTCCAGAGGAACATCAGGTCCGAAGTTTACTAGCAAGGATATGGGTCCATTTACTTCTTCCGGCGGCAATTCGGCTACCTTAGGTCCCCACTGATCATCTTCGTCTAGTTTATGATCAGATCCTCTGGCATCCTTGTTCTCAATCCCCGCTAGCTCTCTGATCAATACTTGCAATGACTCTACCGAAAGAGACATTTGGACCCATTTATCCTCAGTCTTGGGCTGATCCAGTGCCAAAGACGGGTCTATCAGGTGTCCTACTTCCTGTCTGGCACGTATATATTTCGGTCGTTTTCCAGGATTCGCTATAGGGATGTACGGACTGTCCGTATGGATCCAAGTGGTCGGAGCACCTATGACATCACCCTCCTCGTCCCCTATCAATAGCTTCTCAACTATCCAATCAGCTCGACCCCCCCAATCAGCTTGCACTTCCATGTTATGGACAGCTCCAGGTTCAAGCTTTATGTCGTTTACTGCATACACAGGCACTGGTAGCATGAGGGATTTCTTTCTATACACATTAGCTCAAGATTTACGCATGATTTTACGCCTCAGAAAGCTTTTAGTGGATGGGAAGGCTCGTCGTATCTCGAGGCCTAGCTCCACATGCTTGGACGAAGAGGTGGGAATCCTGACTTGTTCCCGACCAAAAGTAATGTGATTAAGACCAGCTTTGGTCCGATACTGATTGATTGCGTATGAAGAAGAGAAATCCTCCCCTAGTAGTAGTGGTACGGTCATTCCACGTACAACATAAGCTTCCACCTGAAAACTGTGCCATAGTCCTTCTTCGTCATGAAGTAGCAAGTCGAACAGTACATATCCCAGTACTTTGGCATCCCCCGTCAGATGGAACAGTTTCATCTGTAAGCCGTCCTTCGGTCGTGGTAATTCATCGAGCTGTTGGTAGAACTCTTCAGACATAAGGGTGATATCCGCTCTGGAGTCGACTCAAGCAATGACTTCCTTGCCATCGGTTCTATTAATTTTACCCTTCACATGGAAAGCGGCGATCCCTAAAGCACTGAATCCTACTGGGGGGTTCCGCAGTTTGACAGCGGTCTTCACCACAGAAGACTCAGCTGTACACGAAACGGATCCCCGGGATATTCTGTTAGTGAATTCCATTCCTTTCTTCTTGGGTTCCTTCGCTGTCCGTCTGTAATAGTTGCGATTAGCTAGATTGGCTGACGCGAGGCAAGCTTCTTTCTTAGCTTCGACTAAGGCAGAATCACTCAGCAACAAATCAGTATGAGTTGTATTGCAGGTAGCTAAATGCGCAACATAAGCAATAGTGTCTGCATCAATCTGGGACTCCTCTATATCAACTGAAATCACGTTGGCTTGTCTGAGAGCATCCCATCGAGACCAATGAGGGCACTCCTGAGCGAAGTGATAAGGACTAGTACAAATGAAACACTCCCCACTGGGCTTGACACCACTTTTAACATCATCTCTTCATCGAAATTCATACCCATTGATCATCTTTCCCTTGGGCCAGTCATTCCTCCTTGATCAATTGTTCGACAACTTGGACGAAGATTCTCTGCGGCGGGCTATATGAGCCTCAGCTGCAGTAGTTTCTCCCCTATCCGACTCAACATCATTGTCGGAGGCTGAATCGTCCTCCATTTGAGCGAGATTCGCCTGTCGGGAAGCACTCTTCACCACCATGTTGAATTGCTGAATCCTACGAGTATTCCTCCACAGAGATATCAGCGCTTCTCTCTCTGACTTAGCAGTATACTGTAGTAGGGAGATATTGGGTAGGACATTTGAATTCAGAATATGGTGCCATTCTGGAGGAGCAGTATGCAGGATCCGTTGTACAACTAGAGGACCATCATCTTCAGTGAATAGGAATCGGTGATGGTGTATCCTTCGCTGAATGAAATCCAAAGGGTCTTCCCGGGAAGTAGTTTCATTCTGTCGAAACCTCATTTCTTCAAAGACCTGGGTCTGTTTCTCCACCCATTGTTCCATGATGAAGAAATTATATAATGCTCCTAGAAACGATCCCCAATCTCCTTGCAAGCGAGTTTTCGCATTCCCAGACAGAGTTTTCCACCAGTTGTCAGCTCGACCAGAGAACTTCATTGGTAACCAAGAAGCCAGCCCTCGCTGCATTTTGGGTCCCATGCGAGCCAGTTCAAACACTTCAGAGAAGTAGTTGATCAGAGAATCATCACCTCCATCCCATGAAGGTACCGCGTCTACGTTAATTTTAGGATTCAGATGCCATTCTTCAGTATCTCCCCTAGAACGATAAGGAGGAGCTGTAGTCGCAGGAGGAGGGTTTCCTCCTCCATCAGGGGGAGTCGGCATTGCCCCTCGAGGCCCAGGCAGTATTCCCGGTGTTCTAGGAGGAGGAGGTCCCTGAGGCGTAGGAGGTTTGATAGGATTATTCGATGGTGCTGAAGGATGATCACCATCAAAGGGGGGTTCTCGACCCCCAGGATTCGGCGGATTCCTTCGAGAGGATCTGTTATCACTACTCAAACTCCTATTACTGTCTGGGGGATCCTCAGGCACCCCAGCTATCAGTTCTCCTGGTGGTCGAGAATCGTATCCCATAGATCGGAGAATGGAGGGCGTAAATGACGAAGAAACACCCGTGTAGAAGGGTCTCCTTCCTAGAGTGTTGTAGTAAGCATCACTATGCTCGGAAGTGCCATAAACTGGGTTAGCTGAGGAACGTATAGAGTTCCGAGACCCTGGTCTCAACAATCTGATCAAGGTAGAGAGGGAAGTGGGCACTACCGGCGCCTCAACGACCTCCTCATACTCTTGACCAGCCATCAACTGAGCAACCACATTGCCTAACGCTGCAGTTTGAGGAGCGGGTTGTGAAATGGACATAGATTGCATGACTAACTCCTCTTGATCAGCGAATCTAGTCCTACGAGGAAGAAAGGGTGTCTGTAAGGTAGAGTTTTCAGAGGCTCTGATTGGGAGAGGAGCTCTGGCGATCCGAGTGTACCTATCGTGCAACCTTAGATTCTCAACTGTTAAAGCTTCCATTGGGTCTGAAATAAGCCATTGGTTCTCTTCCGTAGATGGTTGAGCCAAAGTTTGCTTCAAAAAGGTTTGGTAGTCGGGTCTCCGCAGGTACATACGCAGGTGGGTATCAGGAGTTCCCTGATGAAATTCCTCTCGTACAGAGGAACGTGTTGACGATGGGTCCATGTGCACACTAGTCTGCGTCAGGTTTTCAATGTGAACGAAAGCATCGCGCAGCCTCTCGCGGGCTGTCTTCAGCCTCAGCAAAAGAGTAGCCGCAGCTGCCTGAGCGAATTTCTTGACAGAGTGTCCATCTAAGATCGATAATAGGCTCCATCCTGCATCCAACGTAAAACCAGTCATTAAATCTCTCCAGAACAACTCTTGGTAAGCTTTCAGTATTTGATGTACCGCTAAACAGACATGAGCTACGTAGCCCAGCTCTACTCGTTGTAATCCATAGAGAGGGGTAACTGGAGCAGCAACAGCATCAACGTGATTAGTGGCAGTCCCCAGTAGTTTTCTTGCTCTCGTAATGCCTTCATCAAGATCGTCCCAGGCTGCAGCTGGGTTAGGGGTATACATTCGCTGGATCATTGGACGTAGCATAGTTGTGTCCTCTGCTCGGAAAATGACGATCCCATCCCTAGCTATGACCCCGTCCTGTATTCCGTACGCAATCAACGGGTCTGAGTTAGCATCACTGATTCTGGCTAGCATTGAATACTTGACTACTGAAACCTGCAACGGCTCATTGTACACTCGCAGCCCCGATCCTATTTTGTGTAGGATGGGTTCTGGGTGTTCAATGGCCTTACGGAACGTTTTGGAATTTCGAGCCAACTCCTCTAAGGCTTCCATGCGCTTGGGAGAGGGAGTGCGACTAACATACATAGGGTGCACAGAATATTGACTTAAATTCTTTGCCGCTGGCACACTGGTTCCCGTATTTACACGACGAGCTGTTGAAGATTCCGAAATCCGTTCAGAGGGAGTGATTGAAGATTCTGTCGAGAGCACTTCTGGAGTTTGATTCGATGAAGAGACCACAGCTGAGGCGGGTCTGCTAGGAATACTTGACGGACCTGCAGAAATGGAGGTTGATCGCAAAGGAACGTAGCTAGACCGTTTGACAGGGGAGGAAACGGATTCTGGCTTTAGGGCGGTTTGGGAGACAGATTGAGCTTTGGCTTTGCTCTTTTCCTTCGCCTGCTTGTCGAGAGATTCAGCAGTTTTCTGCTTGGTTCCTGGTCTAGTAGTCGGCGGATTGGATGGGGAAGCAGAGGACATGCTAGGCATGGTATTGGGGGTAATGAAAGGAACTACACGATCTAACCTTGCGCTTCAAATACGAACATACTTGCTTCTTTTCAGGGAAACGATAATACACGTACTCGTTTATCGTTTGAATGCTCATGTTTCGGAATTGCCAGATAGTCGTCTACGGTTCAAGTATACTTCTTCTGCTTTCAGGGTTCGACTGGGAACTCACTCTACGGCGGATTGGCAACGTTGAAGAAGGATTGTGCACTTCAGGGTTCCATTGAGAACTCACTCTCAGTGCGCTGACGTGGCCGGAGCTAAGTGACGTTGATCACATTATCACATCATAGCTTATGACAGTCGTTGCTCGCATTCTGTTCCCCTTTCTTGCCCCCCAGGATCGAGCTCCACGCAGATACTCTGTCAGAGGAACATGACAGGCAATGAGTGGACTAGAAAGTATGTATGCGGTGGTCACCAATGTAAAGCGGGTTCTATTTTCTAGTCAGTAGATAAATGAATAAAGACTTACTTTGTAACGCTAAGTGAGCGGCCAAGTCACCAATGACAAGGCCTTTGTAACACTAAGGGAACGACCAAGTCACCCTTGGTGGGGCACTGTAAGTAGTGAACTAAGCAGTTATACGGATGCTCAGCCATAATGATTAGTCTCAAGGAGAACTCATAGCACCTGTTTAGGTGAAAGTTGATGGTCAAGAATAGATTGTTTGTTACTGTAGATGTAGGCTAAGGTGAACGTACAGAACTAATTATACTACCACCTCACAGTTAGTGATTACTCCAAGGTGGGGATCAACCATTCTGGGACTTCAAAGGGCCCGTCGGATGGGGGCAAGGTGTTTGTGCTTGATGAGGATTTCTAGGCGATGGCTGTGGTGGTTCGTGTATGACCGGATGGTGTAGATATGTTCTTTCTCTCTTGTCCAACAACTTGTATTCTATTATTTGATTTGTAACGGTCTACTATAGATAATTTATTTGTGTGCTACGAGTGAGGGGCCCATGTGTAGCTTAGTCATACCTGCTGCTTACAACCTCGATTAAGACATTAGCTCCTGGCTTACCTACCTCAGTTCGTGGTTGAGCTGCATCTTGATGCGATTGTCTTATTGGTTCGTTGGCGCTGACAGCTGAAAGATAACCATTACACTCTTGGTATTTAAAAAGGATGATCTTATCTTAGCTATGGATTGAATGCAAAAGGTCACGCATTCCCATGCAACTCGAATTGATATCTCTTGAGCTATCAACTCAGTGATGTTGTAAGGGTTAGATTGAGTTCACACTGCAGAACAAGACCAAGTGTATAGTCTCTAAGAGTACAGTGTAAAAGCAAAATCTAAAGTGCGTACTCGGTAGCAAACAGTATTTAAAGGTCCGGCAAGATTAAGTAATACACCCATTTATGGCCAATCCGAAGAGGTGAGCACTTACACCCTCCCCATTCGTGGGTTACCCACATCCATTGATACTGTTTGAATCTGCATCTACCATCTCAGCATCAATGTCATGCGGTGCATTGCCAGTGGAATCAGGTCCAGTCCCAAGATTGACATCGTCTAGGTTAACACAAACCTTCGATGCGATATCACTGTTTGAGCTAGTATAAGCCCTAGGCGTTACATCTCCGGGACCCTTGCTAGTATAAGCGATTGTGGGTCCTTCAACAGAAGTAGGGACAGATTCAGCACTGGAAGGAGTAGTGGTGTGGTCAGAAAGAGTTACAGACCTGAGACTGAGGTTCATGGTAGAGGTGGATGGATCGATTACATTTGAAGGGGGAGTGGAGACAGTGTGTCCAATTCAACAAATCTGTAATCACTGACGTGAAGTGCCAATGGGACCGGAGTCCACTTGCCAGTAAAAAATGGAGTTAGTTTGCCATCTAAACCTCGAGTCAGAGTTTCCTTAGGCTCTCTATCAACAACTGAAGCAGCGGACGCATCCAGAATACTCCTCCAAAACAAGTGTGTGAATGCATGAGGTGAATTTGATTCGGGAAGGTTAAGATGGTGGCGGGCATAGTCAATAGAGAAGTAGTACGCTTTGTCAGCCCAATCCAATCGAAATCTAGCAACTTTGGCCAAGAAATTAAGTACATGGTTCAACTGCACAGTGATCCCTGATGGCATGACAAATTTAGGGAGAGGATCAGCAGGATTCAGAGTGGCGCCAATTGAATTGCAATGATCTCGATAGGTGTTTTTCACTGCAAATATGTGACAACAGTAGGTGAAGAAGGGAGCACGAAGTTCAGGGTGAAGATCATGGATCATGGAGTGAAGTAACCACCAAGTGCAGATAGACGAAACACAGGCTTGTCGCTTGTGACAATGGGTATGCCCGGAATTTGGTTATCAGAGGGGGCTTTGTATATTAGATGCATCGCAACTTGGAAATCCAAATGTTCAGGAAGAATATCATTTTTAATGTGATTGAGAAGGACGAACTGGAACCTAGACCAGCTAAACTTGTCTGAATTGACGTCCAACTGTGGGTCAGCACTGAAATATTGTCTAACAGCAAGGGTCAACTCTCCAGGATGTAAAGGTGATGCTTGACTGTCATCAGTGATATTCGTTTTAGCAGAGGATGACGACGATTCATCAATAAATGTACAACAATTATCAGCATGAGGTCGGGGTGCACGGTAATCACCACATGATCAGAATGCCTGTGTCGGGGATTGAGAACGAACACGATCGCATTGTCGTTGAAATCCAGGATCCAAATCGTTGAACTTCTTCTCCAAGTCATGAATAGTCTTGTTGAGTGATTCACGGTCCAAAGATACCGCATTCAACTGATCTTCCAAGTTCGACAAGCAAGTCTGAAAATCAACTGCAGCTTGATTCAAATCATCCATACACATGTTGGTAGCATTTACTAGTGATCGAATGTCCTTACTCTCAATGAGAATGGACTTTTGAGTGTTGTTATAAGCGTCAATCAATTGGGGTAACATTGAGGGAATCAATGATTCAGAAGTAGCTGTGGGGTCAACCCAGTCAGTATAAGCGTTATTGGGAGCCAACACTCCATGTATGGGATTACCAAAAGGTACGAATTGGTTCAGAGGGGGTGGATTCAAATTTTGATGGAAATGATTTTGGGTGTACTGTGCTGGGAACTGAGGGTGGTGAAAGGCATTTGTAGCAAACAGACTCAAAAATTGAACCTTATTGACATTGGAATTCAGTGGAAATCCATAGTGTGTATTCTCCCCATTTGAGAAAGCGGCAGAGGTTGTTACGGATGTATTGGAGTGAGACTGGTTGAAATTCATAATTGAGATTGCAATAGTATGAGGATACGGAAGTGGGTTTGGAGTCCTCATTGCAGAGGATTAAATTGCTGAAATTTTCGTGCCAAGAGATTAGGTCCGGGGACCAAATAAACAGATGCAAACAGATGTTCACTTCTCCTGCCGTGTTGTGCGTGCTTGAGGCTTTGAAAGATCCTCGGGTTTCAAGCAATTTTTTAACTTCAGGTAATCGTCTAACGCTGCAAGCACGTCGCACTTTGATAACGGTTCCCAGGTTGCATCCCCATCGCTCCAGTGGACCTTGAATTCCAGTCTTTCACGTATCCACCTATGTTTGACGATTTCTTCCACTGTAAATTCTGCATCAGGAGGAGCTCCAAGGTCGTAGGCATCAGAGTGGAAGTCATTGTTTGGGATGTGAGGTCTGATAAGGTTGATGTGGAAGACATCATGAATCCGACGCTTCCTCAGATCCTCGGGCAGTTCCAACTGGTAAGTGGACTTTTCAGGACGTGATTTCAACACCTTATAAGGTTCTAGAAACTTTGGAATAAGTTTCCGAGCGCGTCCCAACAATATACAAAGATTTTTTGTGGAAAGATATACCAGGTCTCCATCACAAATTAATGGTTCTTTTGTACGATGCCGATTTGCGAATACAGTTTGGAACTCTCTCGCTTTGATGATAGAGTCATGTGCATCCATTAAGTGTAATAACGCCCTCTTCGTGAATTCTGCGACACCAGGAACACTGGCTCTGAGTCCCCCGAGGTCGCGAATCATTGAAGGAACCTGTCCCCCATTAAGGAAGAAAGGTGCGTATCCAGTTGATGTGTTAACACTGCTATTGATAGCGAATTCGGTCATAGGTAACTGATGAACCCAGTCCTTTTGGTCGGACCATACAGTAGATCGCAATATTTGGGTGACTGATTGGATTACGCGCTCGGTTACCCTGTCAGTTTGAGGGTGGAAAGCTGTTGACATGAGCAACTTGATTCTGAGTAAACAGTGAACCTCTCGCCACCACTGCGATGTGAACTTGGAATCTCGATCACTAATGACCGAAGAGGGTAATCCATGCAATCGAACAATCTCTTTCAAGAACAGCCATGAGAGTTCAGTGGCTTTCATAGTCGTGTTGATAGGGATCAAAGAGGTAAGTCTGCAAATTACCACCCAAAGGTAGTTGTATCCATCGAGTTCAGGAAATGGGCCTACAAGTCCATCCCGATAGAATCCCAAGGATGAGATGGGATTGGAAGTCCATGCAACAATCCATAGGGTCGAATAGTAAGTGACTTACTCTCTTGACATTGTTTACAGGATTGGCAAAATACAAGGACATCACGATGAATGCTAGGCCACCAATACCAGTGGCGAATGTATTCAGAGGTTTTTTGATGTCCGAAATGACCGACCACTAGGTGAGCGGATTCAATTACCAGACCTCGAAGAGTTTTCTTCGTGTCTGAATGATTACCCTGAGGTACACATAATACATCCTCATTGCCCTTATTCTTACAGAACAACAATTCATTCACCTTTGAAAAGCAGGGGTGAGATTCAGTAGTGGATGAAATATGTTTGAACAATGGGTCATTTTTGTATGATTTTTGCACATCATTGATGAAGCTGTTGTTTCCCTCAACAGTAGGGCAAAGAGGGGGTCCAAGCGTACGCGATTCAAATACAGTTAAGTCTGGTTCCAGATTATCAGGTACGGAAGGTAAAGGAGGTTCCGCATGAGCTGCGAGTTCAGCAGCTATCATGTCGCATTCTTCAACAACTTCCTTCAATGCGGTCACTCTTTCTCCGGGGTTGACAACACAATGATAATGCTTTTCCAGGATGTTGTTTTTGATCTCCAATTCACGATCCCAGGGTAAATCATCAAATTCTGGATCCAGACAAACATCAGCATTCACAAAGTCTTCAGGGAGAACAGCATCATCCCATGTATCACTTTCATGATATTGAGAAAGTGCATCGGCCACTTTGTTGGTTTCCCCTTTCACGTAACGAATGTCAAAGTCGAAACGAGATAAGTATTCCATCCATTGTGACTGATGACTCAACAGTTTGTGCTGAGTCTTGAAAAATTCAAGAGCTTTATGATCCATCACAATGTGAGTTCATACGCATAATAGCTTGTCTTCCCATTTTAACAATCCCTCGAGGATACCGAGAGTTTCCAGTTCAAAAACACAATAGTGATGCTGAACAGAGGTAAACTTTTTGGACATAAATCTGGCAGGTCAACTACTCAGGTATCAGATCTACCAGGCAGGTTGATCACACTTTTTCATTTCTTGATAGATCCACTCATAAATATTCTCAGGAAATCTACCAATATATTGGATCCTAATTCCAGAATAGTGAAGCTATCAAAAGTCTGGATGGTCTGCCAGAAGTCTATAAAGACACCCATTCAGATATGCAGAATTGACCTGGGCACCCATTTTCACACTTTTTCATTTCTTGATGGATCTGCTGATAAGTATTTTCAGTGAATCTACCAATATGGTAGACCTCAAATCTTGAATATTGAAGCCATCAAAGGCATGGATGGTCTGCCAGAGGTCTATAAAGTCAGAACACCCATCTAAGTACACAGAGTGAAAGCTAGGTTGACCTAGGCCTGAAACTGAGATATATCCAAAACATACTGTATTGAATACCTATTGACTGAGTTTCATTATCTATTGACTGGGATTGACTGAGATTCACTATCTATTGACTAGCATTCAATATACGCAAAGGCTATTGACTGGGATTGGGGCCAAGTATGCAGAGTGAAAGATAGGTTGAGTATAAGGGTATACTGGCCTATAGCAGTTGAATACAAGTGTATGACAAGTGAATACATACATATAAGGGTATATCCATGCCTCTTAAGGAGTTGTATGTGTCTATTTATATTTTCACTGCTGGCTTTTTGAAAATAAAATGCAAATTGTGCAAGAACAAGAGCATGTATAGCAAAATGAATACCACCATTAGAACCACATTGAAATTCTGCATCTGTCCATATAAAGAAGTCAAAAGTTCCCATGGTCACAGCTTGCCTAATTTAGGCATGTTCCCTTGATGGCTCTAAATGTCACCATTGCAACCACATCAAAATTTTACATCTGTTCATATAAGGAAGTCAAAAGTTCCCATGGTCATGGCCTGCCTAATCTGGGCATGTCTCCTTCATGGCTTCAAATGAACATCACCATTGCATCCACATCAAAATTCTGCATCTGTTCATATAAGGAAGTCAAAAGTTCCCACAGTGATGGCTTTCCTAATCTGGGCATGTCCCAATCTAGTCATGTCTCCTTGATGGCTTCAAATGGATGTCACCATTGCAACTGCATTGAAATTCTGCATCTGTTCATATAAGGAACTCAAAAGTTCCCACAGTGATGGCTTTCCTAATCTGGGTATGTCCTAATCTAGCCATGTCTCCTTGATGGCTTCAAATGGATGTCACCATTGCAACCACATTGAAATTCTGCATCTATTCATATGAGGAACTCAAAAGTTCCCACAGTGATGGCTTGCCTAATCTGGGCATGTCCCATGGTCCATCTTCAATGGGTTCTATTATTAGTATCGACTATTATCTGCCAAAAACACCCACTCAATCTCAAATATATTATTAGTGTTTTTTAATGCATTATATTAATGCATTATATTAAAAATAGATTTGCCATGCCTGCCGTGTTTTTGCCTTGATGCCGGAGGCCTGCCAGGTCGGCATTTTGGCTGGTATGATAGCCCTGCCAAAGTTATCGCAAATCTATGCAAAAGAGCTACGATGAGTTGTCAGTAATCTATGCATAGATCCTACAGCATCAGGTGCTCAGTCATTTAATTGACAACTGAGGACTACACTGTGATACTGACAAGTTGTCGAAAATATGCAACTGGAGAGTGCCTTGAAATTACCATGATGTTCAGCGGTTCCTCGGGCTGGTTCAGTATCTTTCCCACTTCCTTCCCAACATCTCTGCGTACACTGGACCCCTTTCTAGTATGGTGAAGAATGGAAAAGCGTTTGAGTGGCGACCTCTATATCAATTGTGTTTTGATACGATAAAAGCTATGACTCTGAAGACATTAATCTTGAAACCAGTGGATCCGATGCTGAATGAACCAATTTGGTTGATTTGCGATGCTTCAGTTTCCGGGATTGGAGCCATGTACAGGCAAGGACCCACATGGCAACAATGTTGACCTGCCAGATTTATGTCCAAAAAGTTTACCTCTGTTCAGCATCACTATTGTGTTTTTGAACTGGAAGCTCTCAGTATCCTTGAGGGATTGTTAAAATGGGAAGACAAGCTATTATGCATATGAACTGATACATCTTCAATGGTTTCTATTATTAGTGTTTTCATTATCTATGAAAAATGCCTGGTCAATATCTATTATTAGTGTTTTTTGTAGATTTTATTATTGTGTACCAAAAATAGATTTGCCAGCCTGCTGTGTCCTGCCATGATGCCAGATACCTGCCAGGCTGACATTTTGGCTGGTACGACAACCCTGCCAAAGTTATCATGAATCTATGCAAAAGCCCTCTGATGACTTATTGAAAATCTATGCATAAGGCTACGACAAGTTATCGTAATCTATGCATTAATCCTACTGAATCAGCTGGACTGAGGCAATCCATTCAAGTTGCATACAACTGACATTTATCCTCTTGCAAGTAGAATTGAAAAGCTCGAAGCTGGTCAAATACCAGCTTAAGGTGAGTTTTGTGATCTTCAATACAATTGCTGAACACAAATATATCATCCAAGTAGACATGGACAAATCATCCAATGAATTCGCGAAAGACCATGGTCATTATGTGTTGGAAAGTCGCAGGGGCATTGCAATCCCCTTGTTGCATTGTATGACTAACATAGGTCCCATATACAGTTGCAAAAGCAGTTTTTTCAACATCTCCAGGTTCGACACGTATTTGTTCGTACACGTCAGACATGTCAATTTTTGATCGAATTTTTGCCCTAGCAACATCAAGACGGATTTGGTCTTGGTCTGGAAACGGGGTAACATCCTTGACTGTGTTGTCATTGCGTTTCTGACAATCTATCATGGTATGCAATTTTCCAGTCTTTTTGGGTATACAGCGCATGGGGGCCGCTTGAGGTACAGTTTTAGGCTCCCACCATCCAGCACAGGTGCATTTTTCGATCTTTTCCATGAGCTGTGGTTTCAATGCATCGGGACACCAAGGCATATAATAATTCATCAACTTATGATCATCCACAAGAATGATGCAATGGTTAATTCTGCGGAAAGGAGGTAGTCAAGGAGGAGCTCCATTCATGATGTCTGCAGTGGTCTGAAACCACTGTTCCCTCAGTAAGGGAATATCCGACCTTTCCCAAGGTTGGTTAACATCCAATTGAGTAGTTATCTCATTCAAGGTGAGTTTGCGATGACAATTGGTGCGTTTGAGTGCATCAGGTACGTCATCTGAATTGTTTGCCTGTTCAGGATTCATTTTTCGCAAGAATTCAATTGTTCTGGTTAATCAAAGTTGTTCTGTATGTCAGTTTGCAAATCTGGTACATGAAAATTCTTGAATTATCTCAATGTTTGGGTCAAGTTTATTGATGTCGATATCATTGATTTCCTTTCCATTTTGAATGTTCCATATTCAAACTTGGGATCCATCTGTATGAGATTCAAGTTGTTCTTTTATCCGAGACTCCCCATTTTTCTGAGCGCTAACCTTCCGATCAGGTGGGATTTTCCTCGATTCGGAAGACACAGGGAGTCAGTGATTTATAGGGGCTTCAGGACTCGCAGATACAATTCTCGAAGCTGAGCGATGAACTTGTTCAACAGTATTGTCCTCAGTGGTGAGTGCACTATACTTCATTCCCTTGATGACAATAGTGTTGTTAGCCAAGTCAATCAGGATACCAAACTTGCGGATGGATGGAGTTCCAAGTATACAATCGTAGTGATCAATATTGAAGACATCAAAATAATAAGCTTCATTCACAGATCCAAGTTTCATACAAGCAGAAGTCCCAAAGTTGATAGTGGATTGACTCCCAACTGTTCCCAATTGAACATCGAGTGGTTTCACGAGATTATGAACCTTCAATCCCACTACTCGAGTGAAGTCCGGACTTAGAGAATCACTGGTACTTCCGGAGTCGATCATCGTATACACCATAACCCCACCTATGTTGATCAACATGGTAAGGCATCAATTATTGTCAGGGTTATGAATCGGACGCTCAATGGTCTTAGACGAAACTTTGACAAATGGGGCTCCTCAGAGAGGAGATACATTATCGCTATCCATGATGGCATTGACTGTTTCGAGTCCGTAATCGACGACTCAAATACCAGATAGCTCAACGATTGGACAAATAGAGTCAGAAGTGGGTACATTTTCTATTCGATAATCTCGAACAATCTCAGAATCAGAATTATAATCTTCGACCTCATCGTCTGATACGTCCACAAGCGACGGAGGTGATTCAATTCCAGAAGACAAATCTTTGTCCGATATATCAAGGAGAGGGGGTAGTTCAACATCAGAGTCTTGTTCATCTTCACTAAAGGAGTAATAATCCGTATCGGATCCATCAGAGGTGCATGGGGAAGGGCTATCCCACATGTTATATGAAATATTGCCACTCGAGTCTGTATCAGATTCCAAGTCCACTTCAAAGGTAAGCTCGGAGTTTGTTATATTCCATTGTCGCATACGGAGTCACTGGCAAATTTGACGCTGCCTCTGTTCATCCACAAATATACTTCGCAGTTGTCTGTGAGCAATAGACTCATCAAATTCAGTTCCTCGGTCTGAAATTACTCGGAGTTGCAAGTTAACGTTTCAGGTGAGTATCACATCATCCACATATCGTTGCCATATCATCTCTCTGAAGGGGCGTGAATCGATCTCGTTCACTTGCATAGAGGCAAGTCCTTCATTGTTATCCATGCCATCTTCATCACCACTAGAATAATAGTATTGATCATCAAATGGCTGCGTATTACCTGATGATGACACAGATTCAGGACTAGAGATGTACTCAAGTCCATCAGATTCGGATACATCTCCCACAGCACAAATATCTTCATCTGGTTGGGCTTCAGATGGAATTATGGGATTGGGTTCCATTTCAGGAATTACAGATTCATTTTCCCTCATTGCACAGAATCCATTTCGATTGTGGGGTACACGTTCCTTGCAATCTTTGGACCAATGACCCTTCTTTCCACAGGTTCGACACACATCGTCAGGTTGAGCTCCAGATTTGTGATCATGTGGCTTTTGCTGGCTATGGTTATGATTTGAATGGGGTGGTTGTTGTTCGTGTTGGTGAGACCGTTGATCTTGTTGACCTCGATCGTGTACGCGTCTGTCACATGAGCGTCATGTCTCTGCTGACGATGTTCACCCTCTCGTCGTTCTTGATGTGGACGATGGTCCCAATCACGATCTCCATTTTGTTGCTCAGTGCAATGAGATCCATTCTTGTTGCAATTACAATGGTTTGCTCGACTTTCAGATTCAGTGTGGCAAGTGGATCGTAGGTGAGTTTCGGAAGAATTTCCTAGTCGTTTTCTTTCTTCTCCAGCTTGTTCTTGATAATGTTTCAACACCTTCTGCTTGCACTTGTAACAATGACAAAGCTTCACCAGTTTACGAGTGGAGATCAATTCTGGTACAACATCTTCGTCATCAATAAGCCATTCACGCATGTTGGATGGTATTTGATTCATAATTCTCCCCACCAGAACACTATCCATAGGTGGAGATAACATTCTGGACACATGTTTGACCAGATTAAAATAGAATCCGCTAATCCTGGTAGCGTCCTTCCAGGCAACATGCTGAAAGTCTCGGGATGCATTGTTTAGCATCACATCATGAACGAAATGATTATACAGTGCCCAGACTGCCTCAGCGAAGGTCCAGTCTCAGGTACAAACTTGTCCAAACAAATATATGGGATCCACTACCGCATTATACCACGATAGCGCTTCACCTTCCAAACATACTCCAAGCAATCAGACTCATTGTGAGTCTTGGGTTGGTCCACTCAATCCAGTGAGATCAATGTAACGAAGTAAATCCTGCAACCATTCATCAAACCTTGCAGGATTCCATCCATTCCATTTGCCAGGCTCATCCAATTTGATTTTCACTGGGGTTCCGGTGTATTCACGACCAACAGCATGCAGAATAAGTCGGAATAGCCGGCCCTTCATTTCATTGTACAATCGCTGTTGGTGAGTCAAATTACGATTGTCACAACGGTTACCACGATGGATGTCTAGGTTACCAGGCTGATGTTGCCTGTGGTTTCCTCGATTACGGTGACCGCGTCCAGGATTTCCAGGATGTTCGTCATCTGATTCAGAGGAGGAAGGATCACTATCATGAGTAGGAATCACTCCTTGGACACTGGTCGATCTGTCTTCGGATCCAGATTCCTCAGTGTTTGTTCCACTGTTATTACCATCCGAAACTCCATCATCATCATCATCACTCGAATCGGGTCCAGAGTCATCATCACTGCTATCAGAGGGAGGTCCACCACCACTGGTTACTTTTTCAGCCACTGGAGTTTTTCGACTGCCACAAGAAGGACCCAGAGTTGAGTATAGTGGTGGGTCTGATCTGTCATGTACATGCGGAGGAGGATTATTCAGTTCATAGGGAAGTCCTTTGGAATCGAAACCGATCCCTTGGTCAGGAATATTCGTAACACCAGTTTTTTGGATTTCAGTGTTCCTGATGTTTTGCAACACCACTCTACCTTGCCATTCCTTCATCCAATCAGAGAATGCAGGGTCTTCACTGCGATCCAGCACAGAATGGTATTGTTTACGGGTTGAACTTTGAGGTAAACCAATACTTTCTTGTTCTGACTTGGGTTTGATAGAACAATGATCATGTTTATCTCCACTGATCACTCGAGAGTCAGTGCTCACGAATTGACTGCATGAATTGATTCCCGTAGGATTATATCCAATCGTATCTGCAAAGGTACTTTCCTGTTTGTACCGTTTCAATTTTTCATGCGCGCTATCCAGGAATTTATCCTGAGCAGTAGGAACATTACCACTCTCAATTCCCGCTTGAGCACGTTTCTCCAGAACTGAGGAGATGGTTTGCTCATAAGTATGCGTGGCTTTAACATACGCATAATCCAGCAAATCATCAGGTACATCATTTGCATCGCATTCGTATTTATTACAAAGTTCCAAGTATTTCCTCAGGTACATTGGAGGGTCTGCTGAAGCAGTGTTCCTATTCTCGCGAGCATCATCCAACAATTGCTCTTGGAAATCGAAGTCTTCCTCGTCTTCAATTCGAGTGGCTCCATGGTGATGTTGCTTTTCAGCACGACAACAACTCGCCTTTTTCGACGGCATGGATTCAGCGGAACTACTCCGGGACAGAGGAGCTTCAGAGTTGTTACTTCAAGTCTTGGAATGATCGGATTGTTCCAGGATAGTAGTGGGGATTGAGGGAGGTTTCGAGGTGGATTTCATTTGTCTCTCTGAGCATACTGACTGACTGTCAGATTCATTTCTTCGAGAACAACAGACGGGTTCAGAATTAATGGAAGAGGGTCACCTACCAGATGTATCAGTAGGGATTGCAAAGCGATGGTCATTTATCCAAGCGCTTGTAGCTGCGCCATGCAGAGATGTGTTTTGTCCAATTGAGGATGATCCAGGTACACCATAATGACTGGCTGCACTATTCCCAGTGGTGCAATCCATTGAACCTCGTTGGGTGCCAGTCGACAAACATGGGCCATGAGGACTATTTTCTCGAGGTGAAGAGGGTCTTTGCGATGGTGTTGGGGAGTAATCGTTCTCCTGTCGATTAGCCACGTATTGAGAGGATAACTCACTGTCGTCTCGAGGAGTAGATGATACCAAAGGCTTTTGTGCCTGGGTAGCGATGCGGGTTTCTTGTTTGTTTTCTTTACCATTTCGATAGAGAATATACGAGTAAAGGTTGTTCAAAAAACTGTAAGGGTTAGATTGAGTTCACACTGCAGAACGAGACCAAGTGTATAGTCTCTAAGAGTACAGTGTAAAAGCAAAATCTAAAGTGCGTACTCGGTAGCAAACAGTATTTAAAGGTCTGGCAAGATTAAGTAATACACTCATTTACGGCCAATCTGAAGAGGTGAGCACTTACAGATGTTGACTGCGAGTGGACCATTTAATGATGTCGATGCACTCTCGATATATAAAAAACAACCGTATAGCATTGGAATGCAACCAGTTGCGGATCGAACATCAAGGGTGCTTGCTGCCATTGGACTCGAGTCGATATCTCGTGAGCTATCAACTTGGTGATGTTGACTGTGAGTAGACGATTATGGCTTTGCTTACTCCTGATATCTAAAAAAGCAAACCAATCACTGGTCACGGATTGAATGCAAAAGGTTTGATGATTTCATTTATAGACTTCCGGTCAACATCTCTGGTGATTGGGCTATTGGTTGGTTGCTCTTAGTAGCTGGGTATACATTAATATGGCTCTCCTGCATTCTCAGTATCTAAAAACCAACTCTTTCACCTCGCTGCAGATCAAACGCAAAAAGTGTACCTTTTTGGGCCATCACAGACTTTCAATTGACATCTCTGGCAATTGAGCTATTGGTTGTTCTTAGTAGTTGAGGCTCTGCACTCTGGAGATCTAAAAATTTGCTCCAGATATACAACCAGCTGCTGATTGAACGCAAAAGGTGCACTTCTTATCACATCTACTTTCTTCTTATATGCAATGCACTATGGATTGAACGCAGAGCTACTCGCTTTCACTGGAGGTCGAGTCTCTGGTGCTTGAGCTATTACTTCGGTGGTGTTGATAGTGAGCCAACAATCATGTAAGCTTTCCTCCACCCTCGATATTCACTTTCAAATATAGCAGCCAACTTACCGATCGAATGCGAAGGTGCTTCAAGTTGCTTTCACTAGAGCACGAGTCCATGTCTCTGAGGATTGTGCTATCGAGTGATGGCAGTTAAAAGTGATCCGATAGAGAATGAAAATAACTTCTTTGGACAGACTTCCATGAAGTCGCATAAAACGAATTACAATATCAACCTACTAACCAACAGTTAGAAAATCTGTCAAGCCCAGTTCTCCTGCTTCGCCTAATGAACATCATCCAGATATTATGATCGAATACCACATTGGGACTGGGATCTTCAGTGGTTGAAAAATTGGCTGTGCTAACCTGGATCTGGATCGGATTATCCAGCTATGGTGATTTAGCAAGTGAAATAAAGTTAAAGGTACCTACTGTAGGAGATCCGAACTTACAGCCCGAGCTGGATGATAGCTCCATGACAGTAGCCTGCATCGCTCTCAGGCTTACACAAGAGTTCAAACTAAAATGTCAATCTGATGATAGATACCCTTAGTGATAATCTTACTTCACAAGAAGGGAGTTGGAATAAAGACACTTACACAGTGATCAGGCCAGTTTCTAAGCTTATGAGTGGAGTTCTGTCACTGACAGGGGAGACATACCGATGGTGTAAGCAATCAGCTTATCCAGTACTGTGACAGTTCTTTTTACTGATCAGAGTCAAATTTCAAGTATGTGGTGAAACACTGACTTCTTGAAAGCAGTTTTACACTGCTGGATGAGGTAGAAAACCAAGGTGCCAGCAATCAAAGCATCCACTGTGGCTGCACAAAATAGAAGCAGGAGTAGGAGCCACAAGTCCTGAGTTGTAAGTTGTGAAAGTGTCTCTACCTTAATCTACTTTATCTTTTTCCTTTACTCAATCATTTTGGAGAGACCTGTTGGATGCTTCTGCTGCTTTGGTTGTCAATGGAGAACCACCTGAATTGATGACAAGAGAATTGGATGGAGGTGAAACCCCCTTCTTCACCAGCAAGTGGACTCCAGTCCCCCTGGTACTTCATGTCAGTGATTACAAGTTTGCTGAATTGGATACACTGATGACCACCATCCCCACTCCACCCTTGCCTACAGTCAATCTGTCCACCACTACAGTGAACCTCAGTCCCACATCTGTAACCACACCACTACTCTGTCACCCATTGCTGAATCTTTTCCCACTTCTGTTGATGGACCTGTGATTGCTTATACTGGTGAGAGTCCCAGAGATGTAACACCTAGGGCTTATATTAGCTCAGAAAGTGATATTGCACCTAAGACTTGTACTAGTCTAAACAGTGTCAATCTTGGGGAAAAATAAAACATTTTGACTCCCTTTTACCAGTCAACAAAGGTTTCATTGTCCTAATCATTTCTGTATTGACAAAAGGATGTATTTCTTTCAGCATTTTCACTGTCACAGTGACAATGTTTTGGGAAATTTTATCCTTTGTCCCCAGTGAAAATGCTTTAGAAAGATTTATCCTTTGTTCTCAGTGAAAATGTTGGGTACAATGAATCCTTTCTTTTTTGGGAAAAGCAGGCAAAAATGTTTTCTTTTTACATACTTTTTACTGCAAGAAAATATATTATTTTTGAATACATTTTGTGTCTGAAAGCACATTTAGGTTTCTTGTGAATGATGTGGCAGGCAAGTCACACTTTAATCTGCTCAACTTGTTTAACTGTAAGTATATAAGAAGCACAGACCAGAACAGCTTTTTCTGCAACAGGTTCACTTAAGTAACTTCATATCAACTGGTCAATCTTGAGATGTTTCTCCCTTCACTGCTAATTCCCAGCTTAAGCAGATCACATTCCTTGTTCCTTCTGTAGAGTAAACCCTTCCTTTCTCTCTTCCCTGAAGGTCTGAGGGATAGCTGCACATTCTATCAGTAGGTCTGCTTATTCCAGGAAGAAACATACTGAGACAAGCTTTAGAAAGAAGTTCAACCCATTGTATAGTAAGTGAAGGAAATTGAGAGAGAATGGATTCAATCTTGTCTTGTGTGCCTTGCTGTGAATATAAGA
>QLOY01000244.1:0-34381 GCA_003313965.1 Megacollybia marginata | reverse complement strand
CCGCGGTTGATCCGCTGAGAAAGCTGAGTTGGAACTGAGCGCTGAGCGTCTAATCAATCACATGTATGATGTTAATTCCCATGCAACAAGTTTGGCGATGGAATCAGACTAGTTTCCGCGCTATCAGTGTCGCTAGGAAACACTAGCTGAATGTGACTATTTGCTCCTGTTAACTTGTCAGGTACATGAGTTCGACCCGATGGAAAACCTGTGTTAAATGCAAAGTCCTGATTTACTCTCATCCATGACTAACGCAGATACTTGAGGAACACTTCCAAGACATTATCCAGGTCTTAGTGATGTACTTACGGGGTTCACATGCTCTAGTACGAAGACTTTGAACTCATCAAGGACTCGCAGTACCGAGTGTGAAACATTACTTCGTAGTTTGTTTCGTTCCTGCAGCATGGAGTCCGAGTTGTTTCACCGATCTTTGTATTGCGAACCTGGCCGTACTTGGTCATCAGTCACGCCGACTGGATACTCGATTGAATATATTCCAAACTTCATTATTCAAAACACTATACTTAAAAGGTGCCAGGCGCTTGACCATCAATACCCGTACAGTTCATCGATGTAGCAGATACGGTTCTGTCTGTGCTTACGGTCTTCACTAAGATAATATCCGGACTAAAAACGGAAACCATCAGTGCAAGAAGAAGGGAGAATGAAATTCAACGCACTAAATGGAAAGATCATCGTTTGTAATCACCGTAGTATCATCAAGCTGAAGCTCCAAATGTTGCAGCAGGTTGTCCATCTCGTGTGCGTCCTGCATCAGAAATGAGTCATGCAATGCTCAAAAGAGAAAGAGCACTTACCCAAACAACCAACATCGATAGAGTGCTATTCAGCGATTGAGAGTACTTGGTCAACAAATCAGGTACACAGGCGTCATTTGACTCGTCTCCGGTTCCACATGATGAATCTGGAACCAAACCCGAATTGGCGGCTATTCAAGTTGCTGTAGTGTTTGCCGCCATGCAACCGACGCTGTCGGTACTTGGAGTACAGACAAGGATGACGCCGAAGGTGATGTTAGCAAAAACCTATCAGTATGCATTAAAGTGGGATGCTGGATGTAGAGAGGTAGTACGAACAGAGGGGATACACTCCGACGCTCGTTGCACACCGACAGGAGTCAACCCGGGACGATTGAAAGACGGTCTTTCTGCATTGGTGACTATGTAAAGGGTGTTTTTCAAGGAAATTGAATTTGAGAGAACGAATGGGACCAGGAGAAGGAAGTACAGTACGACCCCGAGCATTTTACAGTTGAGCATGGTACTACCTACGGAGGGCGTTATAAGAATTGTGAAATTTCGTAAGACGGAGGTCCGCTATGGAAGGCGTTCAGGGGTCGGTGTGAACGTAAGGAATGTTCCGGCATGCCAAGAGAATGAGCCGTCGATATGTCCATGTTTATGTAGTCTCGGAGGATTCATCATGGGTGACATTGAGCGAAAGAAGCCTCAACAAGGTAGAAGCATTGATTTAGGGGTAAGAAGGGCACAGAAGGTAAGACCTCACATGTTGAAGCGAGGAACGGAGTCTGACGTGTGATAATCTAGACCGAAGTATCAGCTTGGCAATGGGCATCTGACAGACGAAAACATGGCCATGTTTCAGGAAGTGAAAGACCAACATTGAATTAATAACACAGTCATAGCTCACAGAAGAGTATTCCGAGTCGAGGGCGAGCCATTGATTCGAGTCTGTGTTATATATCATAAGTTTCAATGAAGAAAAAATCATCGTTATCTTAGATCTACCCAGCCAAATTGAACTACTGTTTTTATTCCATGCAAGGACTTTGGTTACATCCAGTGGTGAGTCTGACATTTACTGTGCTAACCATGCTAGGCTCAAGGTGGATACTGTTATGGCTGTTCACACACTCCGATTCAGGCTGATATTATTGAATGCCTCGAATTGACCTCGAAGATGTGTTTCTGTTCAACTCTTGTTCTCTGAAAATTTGCTGTAATATGCTACTACTGTAACCAGTGGTCAACAGTTTCTCCTGATTCAGTTTTCCTGCCAGATTATGTTTTTACTGTTGGAAACTGTATGTGTAAGTCTCCCATCTGCCTGACTGTTCTGGTTCAGCACAGTTGAGAATAACCAATATCACTTTGATGAAGCTTGGCATTCTACAAAATATTTAGAATTATTCCATTCATTGTATTCAAGGCTGGCCTCAAATATGCTATTTTGACAAGAAATTAGGGTGTGTGCTAAATGTAGCCTTCAACCAAAGTGTTGCTCCATATGAAGGATTTGGTTCAACATTTCAGTTACCTGATTTGGTTTAAATACGCATTGCACCACCCTGTGCATGGGAAACTTTGAACAGTAGACAAAATGCTGGCTTTAAATGCTTTCCTTAGGGCAGGCTTTAGAATCCTAAAGTTTTCTCTGATATGAAATACTCAAAATTTTATTCCAACCATTTCACCTCATTTTGATTGGAATTTTAGACATAAATCAAAATGCTGACTTTTGATCTATGATACCAATAAGTCAATGGGTCTTGTTTGTAATTGAAGAACTGATTCTTTCATCGGACCAGACACTCATTATGGTGAGCTAGCATGCATGATGTTGCATTTCTATAAGGAAAGCACTGGAACGACCAGGAGCTCACAATGTGGTCAACTGAAAACTCTCAGCACTCCTGTCAAGGTAATTCATCATATAAACATCAACAATATAGTAGGCCAAGAGTAAATGGAAATTAGATTTTGATACATTTCTCAAAGAACAACTCAGCCTACACTCAGTATACAAACCACAAAGAAGGCTTCAAGTACTATGAAAAGACAGTGGTCAACTGTGGGTTCAACAAACAAACCAATGTCATCAGTATAATGCTTTGCCTGAATTTGGCAATCATCTCTATTAGGGGTGTTCAAGCATTCACTTGTTTGGCTACTTATTTTCTCACTTATTTTCTACTTATTGACATTACCCTTACCCCTAGGTTGGCTACTGACTGATACATGTGTTTTGACACCTCTGACAAAGATTCAATGAGTTTGAATAGGGAAACATCAAGAAGTGAAAAAATAAGTAGCCATGCTTGAACACCCTGTAGTCAGAATGTAATGGAAAGTTCTGACAATGAGGACTTTCTGCCACCTTCATTATCTTCTCACCTTGGAGGACCAGGTGATAGTCATGGTGTGCTATTCCCCCACAACAACAAAGGTCTCAAAATACAACTACTCAATTCAGTAGATCTGTCTATTGGTCTTCTGCATGGTACCTCACAGCAAACAATGAGAGAAACTCAGATCGATGAAATGGGTTAATTTGATAATCTCAAGACTTCAACTAAAGATTGATTCTGCTTCTTGAAGTGAAACCACCCAGCAGGGTCTCACAGTGGTCTTCTACCCAGTGCCCCTGAGATTATGTTTCACTGAACATCAACAAGGTGGTTTCAAGCTCACCTATTTTGGCTCCTCCAGTTTGCTGCTCACACTTTCATCACCCATACACTTAGCAGCAGCCACTAATCCAATTTGGGCAAAGGTTTCTTGCTATACAGTGAAGGATAGGAACAAGATCAAGATTGTTCTGCATTACAAGCATCCAAATCAGCTCACAAATCTAGGCATGGAAACACAATGCTTGGTCATTGCCAATGCTCTGCAAGAGCTCATATACCAATCATCTACAAGTGCATTAGGCAAAAAGGGGTTGAATTGATCTACTTCCAGTATTGATTCCAGAAATTCACTTTGTGCCATGCAGTATTGCTGTAGAGAATAATGTTACAGCAAAGAATGCACAGGTTTTCTTACTTCAGCCACATATCAAGGGTATAAAAGAATGTATTCACAATGGAAGTCCTGTGATATGATCAAATTTGAGTGGTTGAAGTCGTTCAATTGCTGAGTTCCTGACATTCTGTCAACATGTGCAGTATATCAAGACTGGAAAATAGGTCTTTGTTTCCGACTATCAAGGTAAGTCACTGTCTACCTACTCAAATGTATGCTAATTTAATTGGTAGGCAGTGAAACTGAGTTGACAGACCCTCAAATTCTTACAGATCTGTATGTTGCTGTTGCATGTGATTTATTGAGAACCCATAACTGATGCAATACAGCCAACTCACCAGCAATGCTTTATTTACTACCAGTAATGATCATCATGATTTCCTCAACTTTGAGAGAGAACACACATGCAACAGATTTTGAGTCCAACCTCCCTACCAATTATTCAGAAATGCCATCTTGGAAGGAACATGGCATTCCAAACACCCAGTCCCCAACTCAAAGCTAACCTACATTGATATTCATGATTATGATGAATCTTTGGCATGAGCTACTGGTGCTGCTGCAGTTCAGCCAGAGAAACCATCACGCATCTCAAATATACATGCCCTATTAGTTCGGATACCAGTACTTGCAACTTAGCTACCTTACATTTCCCAGAGTTACATATGCCTCCTTTGTATGCCCAATTATGATGATGTTATGCTTATGTGTCAATTACCAGCTGGCCTTGTGGCTGAGAATGTGGGAGTTCAAAACCTATGGCATCAAGTGTCGGTTTTAAATCCTGCACGAGGCTGGCCTGTGTTGCCATACCTTCTGGTGATATGGCGGCCGGTTATGTGGCTAGGCCTACAAATTGACAAGAGCCTCTATCTAGGCTATCCTAGAAGTCTGAGGATGGTTACAGGTTCACTTAGAGTGTCTATAGTAGTGAGACTTGACAGTTGAATGCCCTCAGAGCTTTGAAACTCATTACTAGCTGTCGATCTTGGACTTAGCTGGCTATTGAGGATGGATTACTTAGAGACAAGTTCTAATAGGTGACAAGTATCATCAAGGAACCTAACTAGCTGATTTACTTGATCAGTTGATGTCTATCTGTATGAGAAGTATTGAATGTTAGCTACAGAGTTTAACTATGAAGTCACGTGACAGCTCCTCAGAGAGAAAGGGAAGGAAGAGAATGCAGAGAGAGAGTTATAGACCCAGAAAAGCACCTGACTATGCATCGCATTCGTCATCAGACCCTACCACATGGTTGTCTTGCTAATCCAGGGCCCTCAGAACAGAAAGCATCAGATATAGGGGTCTCGGAGGACTTCCAACCATCCACCACAACACATGGACGATTGATAGGTCTTTCTAGACTCGCCCAAAACCAGTGAAACATGTTTCAACACACGGGTAGCATATGGACAGGATCGGCCACCTCTTCAGAAATAGCAAATCCGAGGAGGTTGGCATTTCAAATAAAACATGATTGGTGGTGCAGCACATGGATACCCACTTGCGGTGTTGCCTTTCTATGTCATTTCTCATCAGTTTTGACTCATCAGACTGAGTACATGCATGGCCATTGTAGTTTTGTTTTGTTTTCTCTATATTTATCATTTTTGTACAGTATATAAGACCCGAGGACCTAGTAGATCGGTAGAGAATTAACACCCCTTGCCTACCCTCAGGTATTTGGCTTGGTGTAATACCATTAGTTTGTTTGATTGATCTCAAGTGCGAGATTAGTTGCTAAGTTTTTGATCTTGAGACTCGGTCTTGAGAGTTTTGGTCTTGTGAACTCAGGAATACGGAACTTGTCTGGAATTGAACCTTGATTGGTTGGGATTGGAACCCATCAATTGAACATTGAACTAAGAACAGAACTTTGCAATAAGTCTAGCAAACCACTTTGAAAGAAGTTTGATTTTGCAATTGAACTTTGCACGCTTTGAGACTGAGGGGCTTCTATTCTAAAGATAGACTCCAACATGTACTAAGCAACAAGACTCCAAAAAGTTGTCCACAGAGGCCTTCTCTTCTGACATCCCTAAAAAGAGCATTAACTCACACCCCCGGAATATAAAAAGAGACTAGTGCATCTAGTAGGAGTTAGTTATAGTGTGTGTTTTGGTGTGGTTGGTTGGTTTAGTTTAGCGGACCACATCCACTCAGCCTCCCTCAGACCTTCACCATCTGCTTGCTTCTAGTGCCTGTCTCAGGTGTCAACAGCCCTGTGCAGACCCCACCCTTGAGCGTTCCTATCATCTGGCTGCCCCAGTGAGGCTCTTGTATTGTAAGAGTTGACAGAAGCAGACAGTTGCTAGTATCACAAAAGACTTGTTAAAAGTCACACCTTTGAGTGAAAGCACTAAATAAAAGATAGCTCTGAAGCATAACACTCCGGGACCATCAACCAGCTGTCCAAACCCTTGATCAAAGTTATCAAACATCCTGCCTATTTGGCCAATTCCTGAAAATCTGTCAAAGACAGATAGAGTTGATAAGGATTCTCTGCATCCAAAGCATTGAAGTAATGCTCAAATCGAAGCTTCTAAAAAGAGAAAACTCCAAGCTATCAAAGACAGACAAAGGGACTCATCCAAGGAGAGATGTGATAGTACCTATCACCGGCACTCATATACTTCCTTCCTTCCTGTATTGAATGGCTGTGCTGGTGATGAGGAATGTGTGAGTGCACAGGGTGAGACTGATATATCTAGAAAGCCTGCAAATCCACACAGAGCACTGCAGACAACAAGACACTTCTAATATACGCACAACCACTTTGATATTCCGAGTTTTTGTGAGGTCGGAAGGAGAGCTTTGCAAGGTTTCTATTTCAATAGAAGGTTTTATTTCAAGTTGTACTGATTTTCTAGAAAACATGACAAACATATTTTATAGACCAGAAGTGTGTTTAGACACTGAGGGTGTATGATGGAGGCCAGGAATGTATATCACATGAATTCACAAACAGACAATCACAATTTATCACAAAGTCACATGCAAAATGTCAGCCAAAGACAAATCTAAGTTAAAACGTATGCAAATCCAAGACAGTTCCTTAAATCAAGTCTCAAATCACATGAAGGATAGCACAAACACTGATAACAATAGATATCTGAATACAGAACCCAAAGTACAACAGGTAGCAAATCACTTGTCTAACTACTAAAACTTCGAGCCCTTTTATACAAATGCCAAGTAAATACTAGAATAGGCAGAACACTTCCAAGCTTTCTTCCTAAGCTGATTCTGACTCATAGGAGAGGATGGAAGGCCTATCTGAACCCTCTCAACTGTTGATGACTCTTTCTGATGGTCCATATCCTATAGGCCTAGTTAGCCTACACAGTCATGAAGTTATGTGTAGGCTAAGATGCCCTGGTACCCTAGTCACTGACCATATGCCTTGGTCAGACCACATTTCAACCTGGTCAGACCATTCACTGTCATCTGGTCTGACCAGGTTTTCAAGTCATATTTGGTCTGACCAGACATAGAAATGCCTGGTTAGACCATATTCTCAGGTTCAACATGGGCAGACCATTAATAGGTTGGCTTCACCCGGTCTGACCAGGCACAGTTTTTGACATGGTCAGACCAAGTTCTCAAGTCCTACTTGGTCTGATTATGCTAGGACTTGAGAATTTGGTCTGACCATGTCGGAGTTTGTGCATGGTCAGACCAAGTTCTCAAGTCCTACCTGGTCAGACCAGGCATGATTTTCAACTTGGTCAGACCATTTATAGGCTAACTTCACAATAGAACAGTGTAATACCTGGTCAGACCATTCAGAAGTTAACTTTGTGTAGAAATATGTAATACATGGTCAGACCACCTACTAGCAAGGACATGAAACTTTTTGGAGGTCTGACTAATCATCATACAAGCTGTTTCAAGCCATACATATAACAAAGTCAATTGTAGGTTTTCAATATTAATTCTACAATATACAATTTGTATCCAATTCTAATCTAATCACCACATCCATCTCCTCCACCTGTAAGTTGTCTGCCATCTCAACAGCATCCAGAGCATCTGCAAGACCAGCATCCTCTTCAATCTCAAATCCTAAATCATTGTCAACATCAGGGTCATCAGCATCTGATTGTCCACTCAAAGCTTCTTGGTTCTCAGCCTGTTGTGCAGCAGTAATGTCTTCATTGGATGGGCCCCAATCTGGCAAACCCCATTCCCTGCAGTCAAGACCACGCAAGCTTTTTTCCCAAGTTGTATAAAGAGTCAAAAGTCTTATTCTTTTGAGCAGGAGTGCATATTCAAGTGCAGCATCATCTGTCAATCACTTTATCAGCAGTTCTCATTCTGTAGTAATAACAAACCTATGCCATTTGCAATTTGAATTGCTTTCTCAATGACAGCCCACTCTTCTGAGTACCAAACCTGAAGGGCTCAGCATTCATGGATCAAGTGTTTTTTCTTCTTCTTTGCATTGGTCAAGCTCAAGAAGTGCCTTGATTCCAACACAGACATTGTCATTGCTCATCCAGTGAGGGCACAGTGATATCAGCATTGTTTTGGTCATCCAACCCAATGTCCTGCCAAATCTTGTCATCCACATCCAGAGCAAACAAATGATCCATATCAATGGGCCTAGGAGCAACAGCACCATGGGGAGCTTTCCCTATCTTGATTAACTTCTGAAGTTCTGTACACAGTTTGTTGTATGTTTTCACCAGTTTCTGGATACTGGGCTCTCGATGTTTTACAGCAGCTTCAACATGATCATGTAGCTTCCATTCTAAAACCAATTATCAGAAGAGCACTACAAAAAAGAGATTTAGTTACCATTTTGTTGTCTCCTAACTACTCATTTGAACCGGTCAAATTCAAACTTTTGCTGACAGAGTTTTCTTCAGAATCAGATCTTCATAGCCTGCGCATTCATGCACTTTTGCAAATATTTGTCTTTCATCAAACACTGTACTTTCTCTTTCCTAGTTGCTCCCAGGTTCTTTTCGGTGGCAGTTATCTAACGTTTGACCTCCACCAATTTCTTTTGATCACTTTCCAGCTTAGCATCCAAAGTTGTGTCTTCATCAATGGTCTCCAGTCGAAGTATGGCTTCTTCGGTAGCCTCGATCTATTTCTCCAGAGTATCACATTGCTTGTAAGCCACCAGGAGCTTCTTTACAACTTTTTTCAGACTGGCCTGCAATGGAAACATCATTATCAAAGTGCAAAGAAATGAAACACCTATGAGGCATTGGCTGAGTCTGTGCCTGCACCTGAGCCTTCCACTGCTCACGCAACACTTCTTTATCTTCTCCACAATTCTCCAATGCTGTGATGGCAGCTTGTTTCTGTCAGGCACACTGGCGAGCCTTATGCAACAACCATTGTGCCACTCGCTCTAGATATTCCTTTGTCTAATAATGGGCTTGACTATTCAATGTGTAGAGTCGTATATGACACTATTGACAATATTTAGTGAAAAGGATATATGAGAAAGAAATAGACTGACACCGCAGACTCGCAGATAGGATATAAGAAAGCTGATGAAAAGCCAGAGGCGCTCACAGCCTTCACCATTGGATGTTCCAAAACCTATGCATTTTCAAGGATGGTAGATCAATTGACATGGCCAGCCATGACTGAACACATGGAAAACCAAAACAGCAAAAATAAAGCAGTCAATGTATCGATCAAGAAAACCCCATAATCGACAGCTACGCACATCACATCATACAATGCACCAATGGTCCACTCCAATGGCAAATGCTGAAACAGCATTTCAAGTACCATGAGCACATAGACCTGCTTTTCTCCTGCAGATGTCATGTTAACAAACCAGAGCACCTGGTCATGACGGCAAACAAGGGCCATGAGTGTGGTACTATCAAAGAATTGAATGCTTGATTTAGTTTGCACTTCATCAGCAGTGGTGAAGCTGCATTAAGAACTGAGTGTGGCACCTTGAGGTTAGGGTTGTAAAATCCATCATCAGGAGGCTGTTGAGGCTGGTCGTTGGCCTTCCTTGGTTGAATAGTTCCTTGCACATTCTCTATATACTCCTCCATTCCTTTAACCTGTATTTCTGGTATGAAAATGTCGTATGGGTGCTGTCGTTCAGGGTCTCTGAGCTGCTTGTTGTGTTTTTGTGTAAAACAAGCATCCAAGGCCACAATACAGTACGACTATGAGAATGGACCAAGACAATCAAGCTGTCACTTACCCTGATTTCACCTTGTGAGGAAACTCACCTCCAAAGCAAAGTGGACAGTGTTCACACAGGTACTCACTGGGACAATTGTGGGGTTCTGGATTGGGGTACCAATTTTGAATTGCTTGGATTGAGGCACAAGATTCTTGCACTCTGCTTCAACACTAGAGCAGGGAGGGGAAGAATCACATCTCCATTTCCTGGGTGATGAGGGCATGGAAGGTGGATGTGTAGATTCCACAGGGATTGTAATAGGCCTGGTGTTGAGAGAAGGCTCAACATCAATGTTGTCCTTGCAGTGTTTGCGGCAAACCTTGGTGATCACATTGTCAATATGTCGGTCAGTTTCATCCACCAATGCACAGAACCAGTGGAACACATTCCCAAAACGCCAATGCAGGGAATCCTTCATCTCTAACTTGTACCCTTGAGAGCCAAGGCAATCCTCTAGTGCTTGAGCTATCACTGTGTGATTGGGAGATATCTGCACATATAATTGCTGTAAAAAATCCAGCATGCGTATAGGGAAACAGGCCACACTCAACAAGTTGAACTGCTGCAGGATAGCATTCACATTTAAATAATTGTATTTCTTTGATTGCTATCATTGAACAAGTCAATATCGGGGGTTAATCAAATCAGTTACATGTACCAAAAAATCAAATGACCCTGATCCTGAGAGACTGAGGTACGGTCCTGCAGCTGAAAACATGGGTTCAAGGTGGTGGTGGGTTTCGCAATGAGGCAGTCTGTCATTGTAGCTCTAACCATGGATTGATGAGGACAGGAATGATTTTCTTCTTCCAGGTGTCCCATTGTGTGGTGTGGTGCTGACAATGGCATGAAGGAGTCGCTGGTTCAGTTTGAAACATTGTAGCATATTCCAGGTCCCAGGTTTGCACCAAACTGTCTTCACCATCTAAGGGCTGCAGTATTGAGCAGTGTGCGTGTTGTTCATTTGCTGGTTTCTCAGGGCTGCTAGGTGGTGTTCCCCATTTTGAAAGAGTCTGCAATTGAGTGAGGGTGTGACCTTGGCTAAAATGAACCAATTCTCTGATGCCAGATGGCTTCGCTCTTGGATGTGTAGAAGAATCAACTGACAATACAGCAGACTGGTGTCTAGCTGTACTGATTTCTTTTCTGGACCAGATAGAACAATACACGGTCCAAGTGTGCAGAAACTGGTCATCCGAAGTGCCCAAGATGCAAAACACTGTATTTGTAGAGTACTTGCATGTAACTGTATCTACTGAAACGAAATACAGATGCCAGTTTGGCAGATAGTGAGACCCCAAAGGTACCTTAAGACATGACAGTAGTTGATGTCTATGCACAACAATATTCAATGCATGGCAGCATCCTCATTAAAAGCTTGACAATAGTCAAGCTTTTGGTGGCCAGAGTTGACACTGCAAGAGTTACACAAAGTCATGATCAGGGCAAAAGGCAGAGACTATGTATTTGGAGGGCTCAAAATGCAGACACCAGTTTGGCAGAGAAGTCCACCATAGTGAGACCCCAAAGGTACCTTAGGACACAACAGTAGTCAATTTCTATGCACAACAATAGTCAATGCATGGTGGTATCCTTATTAGAAGCTTGACAATAGTCAAGCTTCTGTGGCCAAAGTTGGCACTCATCCCAAAAATGTGACCTACTGTTACGAACAGAATTTATCCCTTAGTTTCTTTTTCATTTCTTTTTCATTTCCTTTTCATTTGTATTCATTTTCCATCTTATTTCCACTATATCTCTGCCTATTCCTATCTCTCATCTTCTATTTCCACATTGTCTCCATTTAGTCAGTCTTTCTCATCATTTCATATCTATATCTCTCTCTATCTCCATTAGTAGTACCTATCCATTGTCTTGGTTCTCTTATCTTTGAGGCTTACCTTTATAGTTCCAGCTTCTTTTTATATATCATTCATTCCTATTGTCTTCTCTTATGCTCTGTCCTTATCTATTAGTCAGGATGCTTATCAATAGCTGTGTATATAAGTAGGGGTACTATTGATGTATTCCCTTAGTCTTGATATTAGTCTTTTCTCCCACTTCTACCACTCAGAGTATCCTCTAAGTGCAAGATCTCTTCAGTTATCGTCCTGGAGGCGTGCTAGGTTCATGATGGAGTCCCCAAAGGCAGCAGGTTATATTATGTAAGATGTGGTTCTAGTGGATGCCTGACACCTACCATATAAGCCTTCTCAAGCATTATAAACCTTAACAACCCATACAACCCATTTAACAGGCTTACAACCAGGCTTATAAGCTTTGCCAGGCCAGATAGACACTTATAAGTCTTTCCCAGGCTTTGAGATGTATTATCATGCTGATGATACATTATATGTCTAGTTGTAAGGCTTACTGTAAAACATGTAAGAACAGCCTTGCTAAGTAATTAACAGCATTATGAAGCCTTTCTCAGGACTGGGGAGACTTATATGGCCTAGTGCTATTTTTCAGAAAAAAGACTAAGTGACTCTACCAACTCCTTATAACAGAGTTTGAGCCCTTTGAAATTAAGCCATTGTGGTGCAGCTGGTATAGCACCACTCTGTTCACCCTCTGAGAGGTCAACCTGCAGAGTGCAATAATTTACAAAATTCTATAAGTAAGAAAAGATCATTTTTAAACCATGGAGACATGCTTGCCATACAAGCCAAGGTAGCCTTATAAGGGCTGTCATGCTGGGCCTCCCTTATAAGGTTTGATAAGGCCTGGGTTAAGCTTATAAGCCACACCAGGCTGATTAATTTTTATAAGCCTGTCTGGAGCTTGTAAGCCTCAAGGACAAATTTATAAGCCAGGCCAGGCTTATCATACCTCATAAGGCCAAAAGAGGCTTGTACTGCCATATAAGGTAGGTCACATATTTTGTGATGGCCTGGAGTTATTGCAACAGTTACTGTGACCATTACTGCAATCCAAAGTCAGTGGAGGATTCTTAATGTCAATTACTTACCATGGTCATCAAATGAGGTGGTACCAAACACACCCAAACTTAGTTGGGGCGTGACTTCAGCCAAGTTTGCATCCGCTCCCACCACTGTGTAAGTTGTCTGTTTTCCCCTCCTCTCTGTCTCGTCAATAGACTATTGTCTATTGACGAAATGTACAACTATTGTTGTCCTGGGGCAAGAATGGATATCTCCTTCTCATGTGAGATGTTGGCTACCCATCCAACAGGTGGAATGGATATTTTCCTTCTGCAGTTACCCTTTCTGCAGTCGTTGACCATGGCCATCATCTCTGTGGGCTGGTACTGACTACCTACCTGCTTACAGTGCTGGGCTCTTATTACTGCTGTATTCTTCAGTGTACTCCTGCAACTATCATGGTAAGAATTTTTCTTCTGCATTCAATACCTTACTTATATAAATATAAATAAAGGAATTGTCTACTGCAATTTCACCTGCCAGACTACTGGGTTGTTGCTTCATAAAAAATGTATGTCAAGCGTCTTTATTTTTTTTGATATCAAAATTAATACTTGCTTACAGCCAACAGACCAATCACTGCCTACAATGGGCACTGTGGTGCCATTCTTCCTGACAGCGAACATTTTATAGTGACTCCATACAATGATTTTGTTCCTCTGCCTCCGCTCGGTACTCAGAGAGTGTGGAGACAATCTGATAGTTGGTTTGGCCTTAATGACTGGGTCTGCTGGCTGCAAAGGACTTCTGCCATTTTACCTGTATTCCATGAGCACAACCAGCTGGCCATCTCTCTATCATTTGGTGGGACATCGGCCCAGATGACTTTGAATTCAGCACTTCCCTAAATGTGGATGGCTGGGTTGGCAAATTGCCTATCAAATCAACCACCAACTTTGGCTCTCTAGTGAGTTGTGTGCTTGCACTGAAGATTTTATCAAGTCTCATTGCAACACAAATGAAGTCCGACTGGCTTGTCAATTGTCAACCTCTCTTCAACAGATACAGATTCAACTCGAATCTCTCACCACAACATTTCTTCTTGTTTGAAACACTGTTGTAACCCTTCAATGATGTTATCTGGAACTGCTGGGCCTTCTCAATTATTGTCAGCACTTGAAACCGATGATTGAGGGGTCAGTTCCCTCCTCCGGTTTTGATAACACTCAACTGGGGGCATTCATCTACAAGACCCATGATGCTGAGCTACTTTTCCACACTGGCATCCCTTACTGGTTTGTGTATCCAACTCGCCAACTGCCTTGGATCAACCGGCTGGAAGAATTATTCAAACCTGCCGACTTTGGCTCTGGAGATCTGCCTGACTCAATGCAGATGATTTATGAAGGTCCTGCAGACCTTCATTCTGTGCATAAGGCTATTGTTGAATATACCAATAACAATTACAATGTCCCAAATCCTTTCTCTGCAGTGCCTACAGCCTCAAAAGATATAACAAAACAGAAAAGACACAGTATGTATTTTGTATTCCATTTGCCAATTACTCATTCATTTTGTACAGCCTTAGACAACCAACTGACTACTAAAGTGGCCAAAACATCTGCTAATCCTTCCAGTCGAGAAAATACACAAAGGAGTACCAAAAACTGACCCAGCACCAAAGCCACCAGTAATGCCTCCGAAACGCCCCCCAAAGCTGTTGGTCGAGATAAATATACTTGACCAGACAGCACTTTATACCCTCCAAGTAATTTCGTATGGCAGAACACACTGGTCCTCATCAATCGTAACAATGGTAGCAAGTCTGGACGACAGCAAAGGTAGAGCCAAGGAACCCGAATTGGAGGAAGAGCCCAACCATACAGTGAAACCAAAGGCAAAATCTCAGCAATTGAAGCAAAAGAGAGGCAAACCAAAGAACACACACCCCACAGATGAACTATTGCCCCATCTTCCTTACAAGTCTGGACCTTTACCAACCGATCTGCAAGAAATGGCGGTGAAAATTCACCAGGAGTTTCTGGACCAATTAGATGACTTGGCTTCAAAATATGGAGTCGATGTCCACCAGATAAAGAGACACCTTGCACTAGATGTCTCCCAGCATCGCAAACCCAACCAATACAATGTCTTCCTTCATGCTCAAGCAAAAGACGATCCTAAAAAAGAGAATGGTATGTATCTTCCATCAATGTGCCTGTTCTAACCTGAGTTCCAGAGGACAAAAACGAGTGGCAAGCATGTCAAAAAATCAGTATGACAAACTGTTGGAAGAGGCTGCAGAGAAAGGACTCAATGACAGTGAAACCCGACTGCTTCTTTTTGGCAGTGACTTCATTCAGTACAAACAAGACAAGATAGGTGCTGTTGATGACCTCAAGGACAATGATGGTCATCAGCAGATTGTTAAGAAAGTGGCAAGAAAATTTTCGGATTTGGTGCGTAATCTCTTTGATTGTTTCTTGTTATACGATACATAAAATACCTAGGCTGCTATGTATGAAGAAACCTATGGCAACCTTGTCTTCCTCGGCTACCTCATCAGCACTCGGGAGGATTCATCTGGCCAAACTCACAGCTCAATGGTTGCAAGTCCCGCCTGGCTGCCAATATTCCAAAAGCAAATGAAACAAATCAGTGTTTGGAAACAGATCAAGAGCATTGAAAGGATGATTGAGTAAGGCCTGCTCTCCTTTGACTTTGACTCAATTGACTCACATTCATAAGGGATGTGTTAGCAACTCAAGGAGCTGAGGATGAGGATATAGCAGAATATGAACATGAGTTGATGAATCAAAGAGGTGGTTGTCAACATGATGTGGCTTGCAAAAGAATCGCGATTCACCTCCTTCATGATCTTCATGAGTGCGATCATTATTATTCCAACCTCTTTTTCTCAGAGATGTTGTGACAGATGAGCACGCAGAAGAAGTTGAAAAGCTAACCAAGTTTCCATGGGGAAGCTGGCCTTGGTATGTGTTCAAATGCAAAGTGCGCATTATCAATTGGGCTGTGGATGCTTCTGTACCCAGTATCAATTTTGATCATTTCAAGGGGAAGGGAAGTCAGAGTGTGGTCGCAATGGTGAAACCCCAAGATCAAGAAGTCTTTTGCCATGAGGAACTGACAAATGAGGGTGTGAGAATTGTGGAATGGACTGATGGTATGTGTATCTGTGGAATGTTAATGAGATATTGATAACAATTTCCAGAGGACAAGATGCTTCCAGATGATGAGCAGGGAAGAATTGGGGTGGTACTCAATACCAACAATCAGGTCCTCTGTAAGGTTGAGGATGCAAGACAGTACCAAACATATCTCAAAGACTCAACTACCGGAACAAAGCTCTCAAAGAAGGCAAAGAAGACCAAGACCAAGGCCAAACCATTTATCCCACACACTGTTGATAAGACTGACAATGATGCTCATGCTGCGCCACCATCACCCAAGTCTTCCACTGCTGAGACTGATGAGTCCCAGTCCACCAACAGTCCATCAGAATTTCTTGCTGTTGATCTCAATGGGTTGGTGTCTCTCTCACTGGAGGATGAATATTGGGTTGGTATTGATGAGACAGAGGTTGAAGTGACAGATGAGGCACAGGTTGCAAAATGGAAAGCTGCTGCTGACTGTAAAGCAGCGCAGGATGCAGGATTGACCTGGAAGGAGAAACAACTAGCGGACTTTGAGGGTAGCAAAATCCCATACAAGACGAAGGAATTTTATTCAGGATGGAAGGCTGGTTATGGTGGGATGGAGGGACAAGAAGAGGCCTTTCGAGGGTGAGAGTTCAGACAGTAGCCATACTCATAAAAGACAGAAATACTTGAATTACTAAATGTATTACCTATTAGCTAGTTTTCTACATGATTTGAATGCTATATAATACCAGCTCATGATTTGTCTGAGGATGTGTCATTGGTCTGACCATGATAAAGCGATTTATGGTGAGACCAGGTTGAGGTTGAATGTGGTCTGACCATTATAAAGGGATTTATGGTGAGACCAGATTGAGGTTGAACATGGTCTCACCATGTTCAACTTGAATGTGGTCTCACCATGTTTAACTTGAAAATGGTCTGACCAGGTTTGATTCTCCTGGTCTGACCATATCCATCTGAATTTGGGCAGACCATAATGTGTTGGCATGGTGAGACCAGATTTCATGTGGTCAGTGACCATGGTCAGAGGGCTTACTTGGCCACACATGTCATACAGTCTATGTAGGCTAACTAGGCCCAGTAAGGGTATGCCTCAAGTGCAGAGTCCTCACACCAACTCATGAACAACATGAGTTATTTGACTACCAAAGTTAGTAGACTCATGATCCTTATGAACCTTCAAACAATTGAGACTCAAAGACCAAACTCAAAAGTTGAGTTCAAATAGCTGGTGTGGCACATAGACATCCCAGGAAAGAAAATCAACCTCTATAAATACATACATCTACTATACTCAGACCTTTTCATTTCCAGCAGTCATCTCACTCTCCTCATTTCCCTGTATCACAAATTCAGGTTCCCTGACATGCAATTGAGACTCTTGATCATGACCACTTTGTAAAAGTTGAATCCTGATGGTTTCAATGATTGACATCCTATAGGTTGAATGGTGATGTTGAGTATTGGGCTGGACTGATCCAAAACAGATTGAATGTGATACAGCAGCTTGCATAGAGTGCTCAACTGATTTCTGGTGCTCCACAATGAGCATGATTATGAGAGGGTACATAGCCTTGATCTAAGGTTAGTTTAAATCATAGACACATGACTAACTTACAGACATATGGGGTAAGATGCCATAGATGGCTGCAGCTAGCACTTCTGGACAGGATTTTATGACCACAATGCACAGATTCAGGACCTATTATCAAGAAGTTCCACCTCCCTAAGAACAATTGATAAACATACCCATATTGAAATATATACAAACCCAGATTCTACAAGAAGAGACAAGACTTGTTCAACCTGGGTAGACTTTTTTTGCTTCTGGAAGATTTTCATTTGTGTGTGAACCATCCTGATTGAAGTCAGCTTTTATACAGATAAGTATATATGATACCATGTCTTGTGAAGGATCATCAGTGTAGCAACAGCATTTGTTACCAATAAAGCAACAGGAAGAATGATCTCGAAATGCATTGGTACTTCTACATCTGTCTGGGTGGCTCCAGCGAATGGTCCAGCTTTGATTTCAAAGGCACCATTTAGGAATGAACATACTTTGTGACAATCAGTAAAGCAGTGAAAGGCAGCAGAAAGAGATACCAATAGTTGCAAACAGACAAGCAGCAAGAATTAGATGGGAGAGTGCACTTTGGCATATGACCCAAGCACGCCAGACCACAATAGCATCAGTACAAATGTACTACAAGAAATAAGAATTGTCAAGATCAAGAGTTTGACTAACATTGATGCGCTGAAAGACTATCTCAGGTACAAAGAGTTGTTCTTGAAGAGATACAGCTCCAGAATCTGCATTGAAGGGTCCTAGTTTGATGTTGTTAATCCCACCATCAATAAGGTCCAGAGCATAGGTAATGGTATCTGTGCTGCAAAGAAGTAATGCTGCAGCAAGAAGGTCATCTTTCCAAATTACTGTACAAGTTTTTGTAGCAACAAACAGGAATTCTGCTAGGACAACTAAACACTGCAATCAATCATCATCATGATTGAAAGATGCCATCAAATGTTTGATGCACTCTAGCTAGTGCTAGTGACTGGCAGTGCTTGGCTGCCATCACAGTGAAAGGAGGCAATACAGTTGATGAGGGGGAAGTACAAGCAATACAAGCAGCGACTGCGAATATACTTAGTAGGGGAATGGAACCCGGGCTGTGCGATGCCATCGGCCCATTCCAATGATTCCATACATAGCTTAACTCCACAGATCGTTTCTACATTGCGGATATGAACAGTTACCTTGAGTTGATGTATACGGAAGTAGTCCGTGTCGTATATATAAACTTAGACTGTCACAAGACCATCACTTAGGCTGCAGAAATGGAAAGGGCGGGTAAGTCGTTGGTCAAAATCACGTGTTTCTATTGCCTGCGCTCACATCCTTCAGCGGTCGCTTGGCGGTCGCCATACTCTCCGCTTAGTCTGAAGCCTTCTGTTTGTATAGTTCTACTGTGTCTCTGACTGACAAAACTATTAGACTCCGCTATCCTATGCTCCCTCCGCTTGAGGCTCTGCGCAAGCTCTACGACGAACAGAAATCCGTAAATGCGTAGATGGGTTCTCTTCACCGGACTACTAGCAACTCAAGCAGCGAACCGCAAACTCTCGCTTGTTCCCAAGTAGGAAATTCCCAGTAGCAAGCACTTGAGCCAACGACAACGAGCGTCTCCAGCTCTACCCACAAGTAGACTTTGGAAATTCCTCAGATAGTATGTATGCTGGTATTCTCTCTTCTAAGCTTGCTGACCTCCGTAAAGGCTCGCTTCTGCTTGGTTCAGACACGAAAACTTTGCTGCCTCCACGAAATTATAACTCAATTCATGTTCAGACGTTCCTCGCTGGTGTTATCTGCAGAGACTCTTGCCTCGGTTCTCGCATTGGAATAATCCGGTCATCTCAGTAGGATTACCCATACACGATATTCGAACTTGTTTCTGCAGTAGGCGAATCTGTCCTGTTCTCTGAACCGGACTTGCTACAGACATCACCTGTCGAATGAATCCAAGCTACTCTGGTATGTTATCTCTTCTCTCAGACACTCTCCAACCTTCGCACAGACCATCTCTTGCCGTGATTGTCACAGTGTCACACAACCTTCACCACAACGCGTTCATCTTGCATTCATCAACTAACTCAAAAATTGTGAAATACATTGGAGGACCCTGCTCTGACACCAAGGCTCGATGTTCCGAACGAACTGGGACGTAAAGAGTGAATGGTACGGGGTTTCGTGTTTTGATCTTCCCTGCTTATAGAAGCAATCAGGTTCGATTTTCGAATCTTTGCTTCATCTTAACAACGATATGCTGTCGTTGGCTACTCATTCACGTTCCGCTGTTATCCGAGTCCTCGGCTGTCTGTTGGGACGCGTTTGTTCTCCAAAAACGAGGAATTGAGAAAGCAGAAAGGTACCCAATATACTTTCCAATCTCGTCTTCTCATATCGTAGGAGCCTAATTCAATCTTCAACTACGTTCTCTCATACAACCCAAGTGTGCGAGTCGGAATACTTGCCAGTGGTGGTCGGAGGGATTTACACACTTGTCGCTGTCATCGCGCTCTGCGAGATCAATGCCATGGTATCTGCGCGTCTTTAGAAGGCTGCCGGGCAGTCTAGAGTCCTACTGAAGCAGGGAATAGAGAGAATAAGAGGAGCAATCTGAGTACATCCGATCGTTCGTTACAAGATCAGCCGTGGGAGAAAACTATCCCTCCTCCTCATGTACGCTGGGCGTTCTAGCTAGGACGACAGTCTACACCAAAGCTGTGCGTGTATCCAAGCTCATTAAGTGCGCATGTTACTTGACCGTGAATTGTGCAAACAGTACATTTGTTTTTTTGCAGGAGGATGGGTACCCCATTGGAAAAAATGACGAACTACCTGCTAGTAAGGATTATCCCCGCCGTCGAATGTTCCATTCCAAAGCCAAAGTCAGCTTCAAGGGGACTGCGTAGTGATCGTTATCACGATGTCACCGTTTCCGTTGGCCGCGTTGGACCCTAGAAGAAGTGTATCGACTCGCTTTGATCAATGATGATTCTGTGCGACTCACCAGACACGAGACCATTTGTGTGGCTGCACGAGGACACTACCACATTTCCACCGATAGCGACATCGCTGCTATAAGATAAGACAGGCAACACGTAAGTAAGAACATCTCCTGATAGGTTGATACGTACCAATATGACGAGGCGCTATTGCCAGAAGTATCAAAATTCTCACCAACCCAGTGGCATAGCCCTGAAGAGCAGAATACAGCCTTACCATCGAGAAAAGGGCCAGGAACAGTGCAAGGTTGCTGTCCCAATGCGTGGAGAAAGTTGAAGCACGCCACAGCGTTGCTGACTGAGCACTGCGGAACTTGGTTACACGTGAGATCAAACTTGGCGGACAGATTAGCGCGATTCTCGAATCTGTTTAGTACATCTGTAGGCACTACCAGTCAGTGTTTCGTTAACATTAAGAAGATATGATATCCTACCGGGATCCGGAACGCGTTGGTATAGCTCTGCAGAAGTCAAACCGAGAGAGGCCAAGCTTGGAAGGCCAGGGCCCGGAATGACTTCTGAATACTCCTCGGCAGAAGGTAGAGCGTTGACAACGCTGACGGTACAGAGAACAAGAAGAATGAGAGTCTGCATGGGTGCTGCGTATGGATACAGTCTCAAGGAAGTTTGAGGTCTGGTCTTGACGCTTTAATGACCACAGTGTTTATACCAAATGTCTTGAAGAGCATGTGCACGCAGATGACCAAGATGGCCGATTTAGCAGGAAGACCGTATAACCCACCATATTAGTAAGGCTTATCGACACAGCACGCTAATTCTTCTGATACCTGAATGAAGATTTAATCATTTAATCTCAGTTCTTTTAGACTAGTCTGTCTTATTTGACTCCGAAGTCCAACCGAAGTCACCGGCAGTAAGAGCCGAACTTCGTCGCCGCGACGAATGAGCTCACGCATGATGAGAGAGCCTTTCCTAAGTTCCTTTGCTCAGTGGCTGTCAAATATGCCAAGGCGAAGACTTCAGAGATGTCGAGGAGAGTGTCGTCCGGCCATCCTTTGAGCAACACCATCCGGAGGCCGAAGGACCTTCTAAGAAGGCACAAGAAGAATGGAAGTAGACGGACCAATCTGTTATTTACCTTCCTTCGATATTAGCTTTCAAGGCCATTAGACCATTAGAGTTGGATTCGGTCTGACAGCAATCCCCATTTTACGGCGCAACGCGAAGAGAACCACGGAGCCATCGGTTCCGGGGATTTACCTACGTCATAGACTATGGACGATGGATCGCCTTATATGATTCGACTACTATGGCACTGAGGACGATAGCATTAGCCCAGGACTCCCTTCACCCGACTCGAGCTCTAGCTACTTACCTAAGAGAGCTTCTGGCATGACATCAACAATGTTGTACTATGCACGGGCCCAATTTTCACGACAGCAAGCGATGGAAGCGGTGACACTGGTCATTGGTACTGGAAGAAAGTGAATCAAGAGTTCAGAAAGGGAAGCGATAAGTTATGTAACTGAGTAGCATGACCAACGTTTCACACTGTTTCACAGCGTTTCACGCATGGGCGGTGGCCGTGGCGACCGGAGAATGGATTCTGGAACACAATGATCTGTAGCCCTCGTACGCTCCCAAGGAAGGAAGGAAGGAAGTATATACACATTGTTTGCTGCTAAGTATTTCTATACTTGTTCTATACGACCTCAATCACCATATGTCTTGGATGCGAAGTTCGAACTGGGAACTTCAGAACCTTTTTCTCCACCTCTCTTGTATCCGGATCTATACCTAATCTACCGTCACTCGCAGAACCCAGTATCCTCGACTGGAGTTCGCATTCGTTCGCATTCCTCGGATCTAAGAAGTATGGATCACATACTCGTGAATGCAGCTGAGGTATGTACATGTAAGTATTTCAATCCGATGACCTCGCTATCGAAAGATGTTAACAGATTCCGTATATTTCGGTTAGAAGGCCCTGGCCCCTTTCTGTCAAGCAAAAACGACACTCTTGGCCCGTGCGTCTGGAAATGAATCAAGTAACAAGTTCATTCACCGTCCAATCACCATCAGGAAGCAGGATGACCAGACTACCTTGCTCAGCGCTGAGAGTTCTCGAATCAAGGGGGTGTTGGCATCTCAATAGGTACCAATAGAATTTTCGGCTGACCTAGGGGCCCTCCCTCCAAAAAAGGAAGTTTCCAAGCACTGCTCACTGGCATGTCGTCCAAATTTGAATTTTCTTTGTCCCAACTCACTCCAGGCTACAGTGACATTGTTTTATGAGTACAAAATACTAATTGAACTCTGAATTCAGGTGTTATCCTCCCTGATGGCTTCGATATTTCCGCGCAAAGTCACGCTTCGGTCACACTGTGACACACTGACACTCTTTCCAGTTTCGGAATAGCTCGGAAATGAAAAGAAGGCCGTTCCGAAAATGGAAAGAGTGTATGTGGGCCAACCAACCTCTCGAATGCCACTCTGAGCGAAACTGTCCGCGTCCGACGGGGCTTAATACTAGTGCTGTGGGGTATAAATACGCCAGGCGTCTTCAACATGAAAGCACCAAGACCAGAGCTCAAATTTATTCGTAACTCTTTCCATACATGAAGACCCAGATCAACCACCTTGTTGCTCTTACTCTCTGCGCTGTTAGCCTGGCCAACTCTCTCCCTACTGTCGAGGAGTACCCAGAGGTCATTCCGGGTCCTGGCCTCCCAAGCTTGGCCTCTCTCAATTTGACGTCCGCGGAACTGTACCAACGCGTCCCGAGTCCCGGTAGGGAATCATCGTTTCTGAATGTCAACGAAGTACTCACCAGTACCCGACTTAGATGTTATAAAGAGACTCGAGCGTCGGTTCCCTCTCCTGTGCAACGAAATTCCACAATGTTCAGTCAGCGACGCGACCGCATGCTTCAATTTTCTCGATGCATTGGGACACCAAGCCTGCACTGTTCCAGCTCCTGAAAGCAGTATCAGTACATTTTGCACTGCAGGTGGATGTCACTGGACTGGAACCAATTTGAATGAGAATGGCGGTTCTGTTTCGTCATATTGGTACGTACCAACTCAGGAGATATTTTTACTTTACGTATTGCTTGTCCTATCTTATAGCAGCGACGTCGCTATTGGTGGAGATGTGGTAGTGTCCTCGTGCAGCCACACAAATGGTCTCGTGTCTGGTGAGCCGCATAGAATCATCATTGATCAAAGCGAGTCGATACATTTATTCCAGGGGCCAATGCGGCCAATGGAAATGGCGATCTCATTGTAACAATCAGCACAGAAGGTTGAGTGGAATCTGATGGAACAAAGTTTTGGTGCATTTAGTGTTCAAAGCATAGTCTATGATAGTTTGACAGCCAGTGTACCCCCGACTTATGATATAGAAGCTAGATTCACAGTGTTGGCCCTTAAGCCCTTAAGTAGGGGTCCAGCAGGTCTGAAGCCTTCATTAAGGGTTAAGGCTTAATCTTGAAGGGCTTAAGTAGTCACGTGTCTGCATTTGTAAAGAGGGCATTGATCTTGATGTTCCACATCCAAATCTGCCTCTATGCTATGTTATCAGAGCTTAGGTCTTCCTAAAGGTCTAATGGAGTCTCAATTAAAGCTGCCTCCTCATCTTCACAGGTGCAATGTTTAGCCTGCTTCCCAAAATAGATTTTTAGTGATGTTTCAAGTAGTTTATGATTTCCTGAGCCAGGGAAGTGTGCTTGTTGTCTCTGATCCAAATGCTGTCAGCTTCTTCAATAAGGATTCAACATTGTGGAACACATATCACAGCAGATGTAGCTATATTTGTATCCTATCACATGTTACATTAAGCCCTTCACAGTCCAGTCTCCGACCTGACAATAGTCTGGGTACCTACATATAAAGTACCTATGACATTGTCAACCATGCCAAGTAGAAAGTGTCGAACACATTGCTCACCACCCAGTCTATTTTAAGTCAGCCTCCTTTTTGGGTTCACCATGATGACAGACTGCCTCGACAGAATTCCCTCCTCATCCAAATCCATCTACTCTTACTTTATCGACACCTCAACAGGTTTCATTCATGTTCCCAAACCGTCTACGCCTACATCATTAATTCCTCAACAGAATTGTCTCCTCATCCAAATCCATCTACGCCCTGTCTGCACCTACTTTATCCACACATTGACAGGTCTGTTTCATGTTCCCAATCTGTCTACACCTGCTTTATCGATCCTCTTGACAGAATTCCCTCCTTGTCCAAATCCGTCTACGCCCTTGTCCAAATCTGTCTGCACCTACTTTCTTAATCCCTCAACAAATTTGTGTCGCATTCCCAATCCGTCTACACCTGCTTTATCAATCCTCTTGACAGAATTCCCTCCTTGTCCAAATCCGTCTGCACCTACTTTCTCAAACCCTTGACAGGTTTGCCTCGCATTCCCAGTACATCCATGCTACTTTCTCAATCCTTCAACAGATTTGCATCGCATTGTCCACATTGGGCTACACCCCTGTTCTATTTTGTTTCTCCCCCAATACAATCATGCCTACTTTATCACTCATCCAAAAACAGAATTCTCTCCCTCCTCTAAATCTGTCTGTGCCTACTTTATCAATCGTTCGACAGATTTGTGTCACATTCCCAATACATCTACGCTACTTTATCCAACCCTTGACAGCATTCTCTCCCTTGTCCCAATCTGTCCATGCCTACTTTCTCAATCCTTCGACAGATTTGCATTGCATTGTCTGCATTAGGCTACACCGCTGTCCTATTTTCACCGGTCCGTATTAATCTACGCTGTTTACTTTACTCACAGACTACAGGTTTCCTCACCTGACAGAAGTTAACTTGACACATAGAAAGTGTTGGCTGGTGAATATATGCCATTTGGTCATGTACAAAGTGTCCTGATGTAAACATAATGCAATTTCGAGTCAGTTTTTCCAACTCAATACCATTGGATACCAAGAAATACATTTGACATTTTCAGTATGTGCATTACATACAAGTTCAGGTAAGTACAGCTATCTAAAGCTTGCCCCTCGACAACTTTGCATATTCCCAAACTACACGCTTCCTAGGAGAGCGGAAAGAAGCCATAGTATGTACAGGGGTCTTAGCCTCCTTCTTTTTCCTTATCAACTTACTCGGCAAACCAGCAGAACCAACACCTGGCATCTTGCTCCTCGAACCACTTTTCAACTTCTTCTGTGCAGTTTTGCCTTTTTTAGCCTTGGAAGGCGGTTCCTTGTACGTGTCACTGCCACTGTCATCCCCAGGTCCATCAGAAGCCGATGGTGATGTCATCGTAGCAGGGAGCTGAGGATGTTCTGGAGAATCAGATGGTACCGCTGGCAGAATATGGAGGTTCGGTGTCTGGGGACGGGACAGCGTCGAAGGAGGCTGGTTTGAATCATAAGTAGGACCGGATGACATCAAATGAGCCTGAGAGTGGGTAAAATCATATGACGTAGGATGAGATGACATCAAATGAGGCTGGGACGACATCATATGAGGCTGAGACAGCATCAAGTGGGAATCATGGGCAGAATCTGTGAAGTTGGCAGCAGGAGCAGTATAGTCGTTTGACGATGTCGCATGACGCTGGGACAGCATCAAATGGGAATCATGGGTAGGATCTGTGAAGTTGGTAGCTGGAGCATAGTTGTTCCCTGCAAATATCATAGGTCTCTCCCTGACTGGCTCCCTCCCTGTATCCATCTGTGAACAGCCCATGTGCTCCAGCAGGTTGTCCCATGCACTACAATTTCCGAGCATCTGGACCTGTTGATTTGTCAGCACCTCATTCAGTGCATTGGGATCATGGTTAGACGAGGTGCGATTCGAATCCGAATAGAAGTATTGATTGGATGCCTCCCAAGTTAGGTTCGTTGAGGAGGAGCCGGAGAGCCACCCCGTTTGGGAAGGAGCACTGTCGACTCCAGAATTTGCTGTAGAACCATGATTTGGCTGAATGTTGAAAGAGATATTTCGGAAGGAGACAGGGTCTGCAGCTGGTGCGTCAAAACAATTTTGAAACAAAGATACATCCAAAGGTGAAGTCCATGCATTGGTCACAGTGGGAGGAACAGACTTCGGCTTGTCTTCCTTGGGAGTATCAAATGCAAGGAGAGTCAATAGAGCCTCTTGAGATGTAGGGGGGTTTGGAATGATGGATTCGTGAATGATATTTGCAAGAGAATCGGTGGATTGTGTAATGGAAGCTTGTCAGTTAGAGACTTCCTCCATGGCTGAAGTAAAATGAATAATGGGTTATGAAGCTAAATACACTTACGCCAGAACATCGTAGCCCATTTTAGATAGCTATTCAATGCTGCAGTGTAACCAGCAGCATCTGTTTCTGCCCATATCTTTGCTGTGTTGCCACCGAACTGAGTGTTCGACTGAATACTGAAACCATTTGTTAGTCTCGTTAATATCAAACTGAAGACACCATACCCTTGTGCAGCAAACTGGCCATTTTGTAAGGGACCTGCAACCATCATATGAATGGAGCATCCTAGTAAACGAGCGACGCAATCGACCAACAGTGGAAGAAGCCAAGATGACTCTTTCCAGACTTGATCAAAGTCGGCCTGTGTACGACCATGCCACAGAGGTTTCAAATCCGGCTGTTGTGCGGCATGGCATTTCCATTGCTCACACTCCTCTGCTGAAAGGTCCCACCATAGCTTGATCATGAAGCCACGATGCTCGACAAGCTGTAAGGCCTTGTATTTGTTGAGTCCAATCTTTCTAATCAAGGCTTCTATAAACAGACAATTATCCAAACATTCCACAATACAATTACGCTCACCATTGTCCTCACCGCTCTCGGTTGTGTTGCTTCCAGCCAGTTCGTTCACATTGTCGGCCGAAGTTGGGTTGGACTGCTCAGCTGGGATTATTTCTGGTAGGTTCATTGTCGAGTTGGTTGCTGGTTCCTCGCTGGCTGCTGGTTCATTGGCTATTGGTATGTTCCTGTCCCTGCCTGTAAGAAACAAACACTGTTAGCAAACTAATCATCTGTCTAGGAAATCGTCAGACCATCTATTATCTCCAGGTTGCTGTCCACGAGCTTCTTCTTCACCAAGCTTCGAAAATGTTCCATAAATTTATCCTTGAACTCCGGATATTTCGCATGGTACCAAAGGTTGAAACCACTGTGACGTTCCATCTTGCCAACCATGTCATCTCTGCACTGGAGGAGAGTGTCGATGAATAGCTGGAAGGGACTCGTCTGTTCCAACAGTGCCTGAGGGGTTTTGAAACGAGCTTGCATCCAACTACCAATTTTCTGCATACTGGTATGGTGAGTTTAGTCATTCAGATAGATACAAATTGATAACTTACGGTGCTCAGTCCCTTGACGCGGTTGTCATTATTTTGCAGCAACTGTTTACACTCTTCAACTGTCATATCGAGCACATTGCCAAGCATAGACAAGTCCTCAGGGAGCGGTTGAACAGGAGCCTCAACCAACTCAAGAGGTACCGGACCAAAGAAGGCATCCAGAGTGGCCAGGGCCTCACGGTACAAGTCTCCATGCTGAGCAGGTGGAGTCTGTATCCAGCGCGTACGAAACAATTCTAGTAAGGCCTCCTTCGGCCCTGTGATGAGACGAGGATGACCCATATGACGAGAGGACTGGCTTTCTGACAAAGCAGACTTTTTAGCACTTTGATGGTGTAGTTTCATAGCCTTGGCCATGAGATTTGACAGGACGACCATTTACTGTCGTGCATTTCTTTTATTACTTATTACACCTACAGGTATAACTGCCTACAAATTGCTCGACACCTTTCTTGACACCTTTATTCACCAATTGATCGGTGTCCAACGTTTCTGGATCCACTTGACACCTCCATGCACGTCACAGTCGCTGCAAATACTGGGTCAAAGTCTAAAGCTATATGGAACATCATGACACCTTTCTTCACAACTAAACCTTTACAGACTACATCGCATGACACCTTTCTTCACGTCTAAAAGCCGGCGGAATAGGATGCTTCTTGGAGCCCCGCATTGCCTTACATGGCATGACACCTTTCTTCATGACTGACAGGCTCTAAAAGGCAGCCAAATAGGATGCTTCTGGCAGCTCCACCTTTCCTTACAGGGTTTAATGTTGACTTGACACCTTTTCTTCACAACGAAATGGCTTCACCTCGTGGATGTCCTGCCTGCATTGAATAGGTGCGTAGGCTCATACTGTGACTCACAGCGACAACTGAATTTACTCTACAGGATACACGTGTACGATACAGTGCAAATTTATGCATGAAGCAAAGTCTTTACTCACAAGATAAATCTGTTGTGCCGTTGTTTCCATATTTAAAGGTCTGTCTATCGCCGTCTTGCCTACTCATTACTGCCAGCAGATTTCTTCCCTTGTCATGCAATTGTCCACTGGTGACAAATCGACTGCGACTGCTACCCACCTCAGTGAGGCTGACCTTCGTCAAGCATATGTGGAATTGGTGTGCCTCTGTAAGGTGTACAATGTGCCTGTTCCACCGAAGCTGATGGCGGGTACATATATTTACCAATTATATCTACCATATCTGACAACTATTCAAGTGTTCCGGTCTGTCAACGTGCACAGCATCCTGACCAACACCCCGACCAATGCTGACACCTCCACCTCCAAAAAGCGTGCCCGTCGAGCCTCAGTAGTGTCAATTGATACCACTTTTAGTGACGACGGATACTGGCAAGGTAGCGATGATGGTCAAGATGCAGCAGTGACCTCTCCAATGATGATCAAGGCTGAGGAAGAGGATCCCAAGCCCCGTATCAAGACCAAGCCTACAGAACTTGTCGCTGACATGCTGGAATCTTCTCCCCCACCCCTCAGTCGACCAATTGCTGGCCCTGCGGTCTGGCCCTACAAGGCTTATACCTGTAGCCATTGTGGCAAGGTCAACGAGGCCATCTACCATCGATGCTGGCATGTGGTGGTTATTGGACGCAACCCCGGTGTCTTTGACACAGCGTAAGTCTGTCTTTCACTCTGTGATATAATACTAACTTATTCTTAGTTCCGCCACCACTGTTCAAGTCAAAGGCATCTCTGGCACTATCCACAAGTCCTTCAGTACTAAAATGGCTGCTGAAGCCTTCTTCTCAGAACAGCAACTTCTCGGTAACATTCAACGTCACATGTTTTAGCCACTTATCTGTGTCAAATATATAACTAGCCTTCCCCCTCCTTTTTAGTTGAGCACCATTATTGTTTTTCTCTGTAATCTCCATCTTCTTGGTTGCTAGTCAAAATAAATGTCATTGTCTGTTTAAAGTTATGACTGGAAAATGAATTCTCGACTTTCATACATGCCGATGAAGATGTCAGGGGCAGAGGTAATAATCAAATGCACCTCGGAATACCAGTTGTGCAGCTCTTGCAGTTTATGATGCATTGACTGCACTGAAGCGACCTCGCAACCTGTACCATACCATCGAATTGTTTGACGCTCCCATCCCTTAGCCAAATCCACCCAACGATCCAGTATGTCGACACGATGTACTGTACTATTTCGATCAAGTGTTCGGTAACGTGTAATGCTGGCATCCGAATTGAATGAAATTGAAACTTGTAACGGGTAACGGTCAGGTCCCGAACACCGTTACAGCCGGTAGGTGCAAATCACCGAATAGAGATTTTTTTTCAGTGCTGTGCATGCCCAATCACAACAAAAGACTATGTACCCTCATCCTCTGTTTCAGAACCTGAGTTTTGATCCCACAACGCATCCCCTCCAAACCTTTTTGGTTTTTTTACTCTTCGCCTCCCAATCGAAGCCATTTTGGGCTGCGACTCGGCATCCTGAATGTCCTCATTGGCCTCGAGACTCTCAGCAACCCCAGAGATATTTTGATTTGGAAGTATCTGTGTCTGAATGGGCAATGGTATGCACATTGCGAGCCTATAGGCCTCTTTTTCCACAGACATTGGTTTAGATGCCATGAAAATTTAATATGGTAAGTATTACATAATGATCACCTCTGCCTTGTGTAACGCTCAGCTGCCGGAACTGAACACTCTGGTCAATGAACACTTGGTGTAACGTGTAACATCAAGCGAACACTTGATTGAAATAGTACAGTACTAACAATTTTTGCACATTCTCCAATTGCTGGTCTTTGATAAGTGAGCAAATTTCATCGCATTTTCGTGTAATAAGGGCAGTCGGTGATGGGTTGGAATAACGGTTTATCACCTTAGTGAGGTGGTTCACTCGTTGAGTGAGTTTTTGTCTACCAAGAGTCATTATTATAGAGCAGGGTAGATAGATAAATAGTATCGTACCTTCGTCGAGTGTGTCTCTGTTCTTGTGTGGTTAGCTCAGCCTCATTCTGCGCCTGCTGGCTGCGTTGAATGAGCATACTCTCCAATACACCAGTATCAACCAGACCATTGCTCTTTGTGGCATTCTTGATGCCGTAGATTTCGATGTTCCTTGTGTCTAAAATAACAATGGTTAGAGTCAATCCCAACTCGATATTGGAGACATTCTGTACTTTTCATAACTTTTACGATTATAGCCACGCTGTGCCTCCAATCGTTCAGTTTGATTTTGGTAGATACGAGGGTGAGGCATGAGAGATAAAGGAGGGAGGTATTTGACCTATAGCATTTGAATGAAATCTGGGTTGCAACTGTGAACCATCGTCGTAGGTTTTCGTTGGCATACTTCCACTAAACAGATCACCATGATTTTAACAATAAAAGAAGCTACACACATCAGAGCAATTTCTGGATACAATATTGACAATCGGCTGACAGGTTGGCGTACTATGGTTGCTGAAAGAAAACATGTGTCATTTGGTCACATGTTACTACTGCCTTCGATGCATAAACCTGTCGGCCTGCAAGATAAGTGTTGCCGGAGGCTGTCGACCTGCATTTAATTGTTGAGCATATGGCTGTCGAGGTAACTTTTTACATGTATAGCTCAGCGGCTTGTCGAGTACTCTTAAGGAAGGAGAAGGCTTCCTTCCCCATACCTTTCTTCCCTCGACACTCTGCACTGGTAAGTATTGTTCCTCCTTGAAGTGTAGCTGATGATGGTTATAGACCATGACTTCTGCTGAACCTTCTAACCCATCGCTTGCTGAAAACCCCACGTCAGCTGAACATTCTGACCAACCGCTTGCTGAAAACCCCACGTCGGCTGAAATGCTTTTCACACCCAACCACAAACTACTGGCCAATATTCCAGACGACATCCTTGTCACATTAATGCAATTCTACCGATTTGCTTGCAATCTTCATCAATGCCATGATGCTGCTGAATGTATTCTTATTCATACTTGGAATCGGTTCAATCCTGAAGCTAAGGTTCCTGTCACTGACTGTGAAATGGCACTGGCAAGTTTCCTGTTCAACTAACTGACTGTATCTAAGCAGTTTGGCTGTTGTAGAAACTGCTGATAGCTATGGATGCCTGCAAAAGGATGCTCCAGCCCACTAGGTCTCCCTTACGGTATCTTCTCACTGCATTCATGGACAATGACTCTGTCTGGGCCTGGGTGGTCGATCATGACATTTGCATCAGTTACCATCACCATGAAGACATTTTCAAGGCATTTATCATTTCTCGGTGGCGGGAAAAGTATCCAACAATGGCAGCCCGGGCAGCAAAGGACTTGTTGGGCAAGGTAAAGATAGGTCTACTATAGTTCTTGGCTGACGAACGCTGTCCTTCGGATTCTCCTTGAAGAATTCAACTTGCACACTCAGGAGGGTGATTGGGCTGCTCGAGACAAGGAAACCTATGAGAAATACTGGAGGCAATCAGTTGCCGCCCAATGCAGGTCTTCTCTAGTTCCTAAGCCAGCCCACACACTCACCTCTTTGTTTCCTGTCGTAACATGAGTACTTACTTGTGTTGTAACAAGCTCATGCGTACTTGCAGTAAACGAGCAACACCGTATGTCAGACAGCCCTTGAGTGAGGCAAACAGGCCGTCAGAAGAGGATGTCACATTGTCTGCTTTACTGTAGCCTTCAAGTACATTTTTTGTGAAGATTTCTTGAATGAGATATTTGTCATATGGCATATGGTTGAGATTCACATGGTCCACTTGTTTCTTTATGACTCAAAACACCATCAAGGCTCGGAGACGAGGTTTGTGGGGTCCACTGAACATCGAGGTACCACAGCAGAACATTGCTATCGCATCCACCTCAGTTTTCGGCAGTCAGCCGCATGATGTGTTGATTCCTACATCGGTCACACTGTCATGCGCACTTCGCACCAAAGAAGTAACCGTTACCACAGACAGTCCATACAACATCCATGTTGAGAACTCTGTATCAGACTGGCCATCCCCAATACCTGAATGCCAAGATCCATCAGCCGGTGTAGTAGTTTCTATCAAACCAAAATGGTATAACAATTCGGTATGCTATTCGCTTCCTGCCTGTTCTAACTCACTATTTTGCAGATTCTTCCTATTCTGACTTGGCGCAATAGCTACCACCAATCCTACCTTGACAAAGTTCTGCAACTCGAGGGCCAAGGACATCGTTGGAATGTTTGTGTCGTGTGTTGGCAGGAGGATCCAAAGTTTTGCTGTGAGGACTGTTTCGGTTGTTGCCCACTATGCAAGAACTGTTGTCTGAAGCTTCATTGGGATGAACCCTTGCATTGGTTACAGGTACGTTGTTTTCTTCAGACTGTGTGTTTGACTTCCAACCTGTGCAGGTTTGGAATGGGCGTTATTTTGAATGAACATCTATCAAATCATTTGGATTACCAGTCCAGCTTGGCCATGCACATGGAGACATCTGTCGATGGCCCGAGAAAGGCCCCAAGGATTTCGTGATCATTGGTCTCAACGGTATTCATACCCTCGACATCACATTTTGTGGGTGTCCTCAGGCTCCCGAACGGTATCGCCAACTATTGGAAGTTGGATGGTGGCCCACTACCCTGCTGTCTCCCTCGACTGCTGCTACCTTTACCGTCCTCAGACATTTCCACAATGTCAATCTTAATGCTTGCACCCCTGCTACAGACTACTATCGTGTGCTGGAGCATTTGACAGATGGGGCAGGGCTGAAGAAGATCCCGGTAAGTACTTTGCTCAGAAAATGGATGTGCCCCTTACAGGATCAGCTCAAACAGTTCATGACGATCATCCGGGAATGGAGGCACATCAAAATGTGCAAACGTTCAGGACGTGGCCACAATGAGGCCGGTATCCTTGCCACCAAAGAGGGTGAACTTGCAATTCCTTGTCGAGCCTGTCCCCATCCTGGTATAAATATACCAGATGGTTGGGAGAATTCTCCTGAATCTGAGTGGTAAGGCAGCTCAGTTTGACTAACATTCTAATGCTGAATCAACTGAAAGATGGAAGTACGGTCTACTTCTCTCAGAAGATGCCAACTTTAAGCAAAAGGGCTGAGTACGACCAAACGATGGCAAGGACCCTCCACTCGGTCCCAGGTGGGCATCATTTGTTACACCAGCACCGTATCACCAATTCCTACAGGAGAATGCAAATGATATTGAGGTAAGTACTGCAGTGTTGGTAGGTCACTGACCTGATGCTGGAAGTCAGGTCACTGACTTACTGACTTTCCAGTGACTTTCCAGAAAGTCAGTAACCTGACCTGACTTTCCGTAACAGCACTTGGCATTATTAGTTATTGTGCCGCTCCGCAAGCACTTTCCCACACTCCGTTTTTAGTTAGCCAGTGACTATGCTGTAACAGTTTGTGTCAGGGCATTCCAATTACAGCAAAGTCAGTGTCTGTGTGAAAAGTCAGGTCAGTAGACTGACCTGACTTCACTGACTTACCAACTTTACCGGTAACC
>QLOY01000239.1:0-21317 GCA_003313965.1 Megacollybia marginata | reverse complement strand
ATGCGTCAGTAAAAGACTCCTCGGTCTCTGTAGATTCAGGTTCAGAATCGATGCCCGCTTCCACGTCGACGAATGGGTTTGCAGAACGTATCTTAGCGCGAGGCATGGCGCAACTGATGAAACAACGTGTTGAGTTAATTTTCTTCAATTTAAAACTTACTGTCAGCTTCAAGAGACGTTAATGGAGGCTATGTATTTGGTTTACGCGAATACAAACGGGGTACGAATTTTGAGTTCAATGGACTACGCTATTGTGGTCAGGAGCAAGAGCAAAAAAATACACGTGACTATGACAGGTCTGATTTGGGGTGAACGTGCGGGCGCCTAAAGGCACGTGCGGGCACCCAATGACACGGGGTCCCCTTGATCGGAACAGAGAGCATGCCGAACCTCAGCCACGTTCGGCCACGCTCGGCCAGGCATCTCCCTCTGAGGAGACTCTCATCACGTGAAGTTCGCCCATTAGCTTTCTCCAGGGATAAAGGTAAGCTTTCACATTTGATTTATCTGCTGATAAATGTGTCCTTTATTCTAGGAAATGTTTTTTTTTTTATATCCAAGGATCCCCTTTGTTTCGCGGCCACGAAATCAAACATTTCGGCATGCCTTTATCCCCGGCAATTTTAGACGTGAAAGGTATGTTTTCTCTTCAAAAATTTCCCCGTATATTATTGACAATTTTCATTCTATTTATCCCTAGCTAAAGGTTTTTTTTCCCTTTACATTTCGCTACTAAAATTTCCTCAGCTAAATTCAGGCCCCCACGTGGTGTCAACACGTGCTTTGGGCGGCAACACAACTCAGACTACTCCAAGAACAATGACTGTTCAACAGGTTAAGATATCTATTCAATTACTTCTGCTCTAATTAATTGTAGACGATAATTGAAGCAAGTTTTAGAGAGTCTGAATCAGATTCAGATCACGATGACATATACCGCCGTGATGCAAACCCAAATCAGCCTGAGGTTCAAAGCTGCTCCAGACCTACTACCCGAGCCATGACTCGTAGTCAAACCAGAGCACTGAAACGCCCCTTATCTTCTGGACATCCAACATCTCGTCCAACTAAACAAGCTCGGACTTCAAGTGGTGATAGGACTGGGCTGGCTGCGAGTCAGATGATATTTTCAGAGTCTCGGCCCTCGACTCCACCACAAGTTGCACTTCGAAAGACTGCAGGATGGACATCCCCTGATGCAAATGAACTACGAACTGCATTATCCTCAACAAATACGGGTTCACTCAATGCAAGACATTTTAGTAAGTTTACCTTTCTTTCAATGCTAGGCCGCTAACCTATCAATACCATATAGCTCAGTTTAAGGTGATAACTGTGTCCTTACACCTCCTTCGACAGCTGGATCTTCAAGAGGTTATCAATCTGAGTACACGCATCCCTGCTATTCCGATGGTGTCTCAAGATATCCAGACTATAGAACTAGCAGGATCTGGCTATTTTGAAGACACTCAGGTAGCTCAACTCAGTATAAACTTTGACAGTAGTGCCTCGAAGAAAGGGGCCTTCAAAGTTGCATACTTTGGTACCTCTTCCGTCGCACTAATGCCGGCATTAGACACCAATCGAGTTTGTGCAAAATTTTGCTTCATGATGGATAATATGGGTCAGGAGCAGCCTTGTCCACCTAGCAACCAGGTCCATAAACTCCTCATGGAATTGCGCTGCCTTTCTTGGGCCCGTGCTCTCATGACACTGGTCTACTCATTCGTCGACTCATTCGAGACCCCCTCTATCAAAGTCCCTACTGTAGCATTCGTTGCAGCTGCTTTGGCAATTGGGCAACATGCGACAAAAGACAAAGGCCATGTCCTATTGCTTGAACAGCCGATCCAAGGAACATTCCAGAAATTTATTCACAATGCAAGTGCAACCATTCTGCCTATTCAAGATCCCAACATGCGCAACATCGCAGAATTCCTGTCGTTCTCACAGCACGTCCAGTACTACAAGACAAAGAAATTGGCCTTCATATCTGACTTCCAAGGTACGTCCGAGTCTGCAGAGTGTTTTTGTTTTGTTCCATACTTAATAAAATCATAGGAGATGGTACATTGTTGACTGATCCTCAAATTCTGACTGACCCGTAAGCCTGAAGCTTGACGCCAGTGTTATTACTTACATATTTAGGCAAATTGGTCGGATATTCACCTCTGCCAACGTACCCGAATGGTTCACCAGCTTCGAGACTGATCATGTCTGCAACCGCTATTGTTCTGCTTTCAAGCTAACGCGCAACTACCAAGATATGCCTTCGTGGAAGGATAAGGTTGTTTGTCGTCCATCTAACAGACCTATTGCGGCATCTGCAGACTCCAAGTTGACAGAGTCAAGTGCTTCCCATGAAACACGCTCCAATATCCATGATCTGCTGCATTAGTTGCAATTGAATCCTCCAGGTCCCCCTTTTTGTTACACATTTCTACCTACTATTCACTCCTTTAATGTTGTTTTCCTTTGCCACAGACCAACTCCAGATACACGTTCTCTATACTTTTTTTCTTCCGATAATGGACTCTAGTACACTACACCTTGAACAATGCGAGATGCTATCTAATGTCTGCAGTGCGCTGGTTGAACGTTGAATAAGAACCTTGCTGACTACAAAGCAGAGCAGGGATGTGTCTGGGGTCCTACTATGTCAAACTTCGGAATTAGATTCGGCTAAGGTGTATAACGTAGCTGTCCTGTCCCGGTTTCCATATCGCCAAGCTGCTCGTTGAAGTGCAATTCTTCGAACTGGACAAGACTGACCGCTTTGTTGGCGGAGAAGCGACGGACAATCACATCCAAATTCGTTTCTCTCATGTAGCTTAGCATTATGCTACGTGAGCTGCAAACTTACTCGATATGACATAATAACTAACTGATCGGAACTGACAGTAATGAGGGAAAGATAGGGCTCACAGAACTTTACGAGGGTATTATCAAACCGTACGTACAAGATCGCGGAGTCACTTGGGAGGTCCAGGGAGCTGAAGAAGATGTGAGTAGCAACTAAGTCGAAATATTGTTCCTAAAGAAATCTATAGCCCTTCTTCTGGAGGATCTGTGGTATCATACCTCCTTATGCCGTTGGAAACGAGGAAGGAAAGAAGCTTTGGGTGACGACAAACAAGCCTCTCCCGTACTGAGGTATTGTGATGCCGACGAGTGACTCGGCATTGTGTTGTTTGTCTAAATCGAAGATTTAACGTCTGTGTCGATGAGTGTTGAACGTTGCGCCTACAATGCAAAATCCTTGTTGAAGGTGCAGAGGTTGGATCGAACTTGTTCTATCATAAAATGATTACAAAGCGTGATACATATGATGCTATACTGCTTGCACTGCACAACACTAAAGGATATACGATTTGATTAGTTGAAGACAAGTAATCCTACCGCAGTCCCTCGGTTGGATGGCCTGATAGAATTCAAGTATTACTGGTATTGTCTTTCATAGTCATTGACACCTAATAAAATACTACTGGACTCGCTCTTAAGTACTTTGCCGGTACGTGTATTGGGTACTTTGAAAAACCAGAATCGATAGCTCACAGAAGCATCGTACGTAGTAGAGAGATAAAATTTGATTGAGAACTGTCTCAGGCTACACCGCTGTACAAGTTGAGCCATACAGCAATGTCATGTGGACGATTGTTCCGATCTCGTTACCCGAGTACACGGATGAAAATCCGTAGCCGTGATTAAACTGGTTATTGTCAAAACCTCTCAACAAGCCGCTATGTTGAAGACACTCCTGAAATTCAATTGAACGAGTACGGTAGTACAAAGTCGTTCTCTGTTTTTTTTGACATAAATCGGGCATATATTCGGCAAGGTAGGCGTCTGTTTAGTACTTTCAGGAAGCGGCGGGGAGTACCGAGTATTTGTCACTACTGTAGTTTTCCGACCACAAGTTCATTATGTAACTGATTACATAATGTGTCCCAGTTATCTCCGAGTTCATCACTAGAATGAGGGGGGGACATCATGGTTCATACCATTGATGTATCAACATTAAACCTTCTAAATGGATATGGATATGCATTAAATGCATAAACAGAGCTCATAAGAGTTGTACAGTGGCCAAATTTTTGGGAAAAGTGATTTATATTACAAAATTTGAGCGCTAAAGTGATTATGTAATAGTGTACCTGTCCCGCTTCCAGGTTCATTGCCTCTGAAAGGGGGGGGACTGTCCCCCTATTTAGGTTCAGTTCATGGGTTGAGGGGACAGGGGACGAACCTGTGGTCGGAAAACTACAGTATGCGTCAATGAAAAAAACGGAAAACGACTAGCACGGAACCGACTCCCCGTGCTGCGACACTGGATAGATATCAACCTTGTAAGCTTTTAAGATGGAAAGAAAGCGATATATAGACTAAGTGACGTCAGTACGACTTCCGCCGTCCGTCATTTTTGCGAGAGTATATCACGTGTATAAACCAGCTTGTCTCTTGCCCTCATCGTCAAAATGATGAAGAAAACACTGTACGTTGCCATGTTGTCCTTGCTCGCTGCCTAACGCTGTTCAGTGTCGCTCTCCTCGCCCTCGCTGTTGCTCCCTTCGCAACCGCCCTGTTTCTGCACGACCTGCCTAGTCCAGTTGGTGATGTCGTGCGTATTATCTGGAAAACTCAACCAGGCGATCCGTAAGTACATTTCGAAAATCCTATCATTCAAACTGAGTCTCGTCAGATCCTTGATTAAACTCATCTTTCGCAATGTCGACTCGGGCTCTGACCTCGTAGTGGCACCCGTAGTGCACGCGACCCAAGGCTACTTTGTCTTCAAGATCCCCGCCGGCTTACCTGACAACCGTTACATCTTCCGTGCCATCTCTATTGCCAATCCTCCCATTATCTTGTCCGAGACGGAATCCTTTCTGCTTTCGAATGTTGCCCAGAGTTCGAAACAACGCAGCGTCGACGAGGAAGAGGAAGAGGACCTTGGATGGCCTTAAAGAGTTGGGCTATGAGCAGTAGAAAGAAGTATACAGAATCACGACCACTTTTTAGAGTATAGACATAAATTCCAAGTCGGACACTCATGCCACACGTCCCTTTTTAGGGTGAAACACGTATCCTGATCATAGACTAATTTCGGCGACCCGACGTCACTTCATCGACACGCGGTCAACCCATTTGGTGATTCAGTACGTTTGCTTATAACTGACTACATCAGCTGATTGGATCTACACAATAGAGTCTTTTGATTCTCCTCTTCCTCCTCCATCGGGGTGTTAAAAAAATTGATACGGAAGGTTTTCGCGGCGGGACAAGACAAATTTTAGGCTCGGATAGCAATCAGTAATCGGAATGTATGTAGGGATCGAACGACAAGCTTGTGAGTAATAGCACAACAGTCTCAAGTACGATGTACCAGCTGATACAAAACGCGATTGATGCCTCCTCCCGAATGTGCGAGGCCTGGGGCTTGCAAGGATATATCCTTCGTGCCACATCAGTACAACGATATAATTGGAACCGCTATGGACATTAGATCACAAACGATATAAAATAATATAAGTTCAGTGTTGTCACCTGTCAAAGGCGGGAATCGAACGACAAGCCTTTGAGGCAAAATAAAATATGGCCAGTGATCACGCCACATACGCTATACCAGTTGAGTGATACAACAATAATGGAGCAAGAGGTTCCAAGACGAGAAGGGCCTCCTGATAATCGACCAAGGATCGCAGACCCCATTCAAGTCTGAAATTTTGATGACAACCTCGTAAAAGGTTGTTGGGTGTAAAATAGACAACCCGCAGAGAGTGGACGTTTTCGGATAAATTGTAGAGCCCTCAGGCTGTACTTATGAATGATACAATGTTAAATTTCCCGTGTCAATGGTCATGACCAGGGGCGGGGCGGATCGGGATTGCGGTAGACAGTGTTTTTCATGGGTGTCATGACCCAGTCGATTACATGCAAACGAGAACGCGTAGAGGTGTAGAAGTACTCGAAGTGTCAGTGCAGGGATTGAACAACAAGCTTCTGTGGACAAAAACAGAGATAAATGCAGCCAGAAGTGCATGCAAGATTGACTGAACAATACTGCATCGTAAATCAGGGGATGTGTGACCAATAACTATTAAGCCAAACAAATGGTAATAAATTGGGTACTGCACAGTGTCTTTAGGGTGCAGAAAAACAACCAGACTTGCTAAGTACATGAATATTGTATCGTCTGTCAGATCGAAACTAAAGTATGCATCTTTTCAAGATGCGATAGTCAGAACTTATATAGTTCTAGATTGACGGGCGTGGATGTGGCATCAGACACGAGTACACTCCGAACCAGTAGACCATTCTCACCTGTAGGCTAGGCTTTTTCCGTGCTTGATAAGAATCAAAAAAGAATCAGATCTAAAAGATTCGGAAGCACGGCGATGGACCGGTCGAGACTTTGCCTTGTCCAGCGCTAAATCCTAAAGTTAGAATCTTTGTGAGAGCTAACATAATCAAGAAAAACCTATGCCCCAATGTTTAGTGACCATGGGATGTCCATTTTTTGTATGTATGCTTGCAGTGTCTGGATATTGTATCTGGATATTGACAAGTCAAACGCGTCTTGAAGAGAACGTTCGAGAGTCACACGTGACCTTCAACGCCGAGTTCGTTTCGAAATCGGGTCTTCAATTAGTCTTTAAGTGATTAGATAGCTATTTGATCATTATGCAGGCAGGTATGCATGATGTCTACATCCACAGCATGATAGTATCACTCATAAACAGACACCGACACTTCTGGCATGCGCAAATTTGACGGCGCGCAACGTGGGAATAAATGTGCATTTGCATGGCCATAGCTATGCACGGAACCTGGTGGCGCCCGCAGCTTGGCAGCCTCGAGGCTGTGATCACTCCGAGTCCATCACTAGGGCTGTCAACATGTAAAACACGTTTCATATATATATATATATGTCTGACCCGTTTCCTCTTTACCTTGTTCATAACCTTGTGATATGGATTCGAAAATGTAAGCCCCGTTTCTAGTTTAACAACAGTTAAATATCTGTGCAGTATATGTCTTAGTGGTAACATCTCACTCTAATCAGTAGCACAGAATCTCAATTAACTCTGTATAGAAATTACTGTTAACTTGGAAAATCCACCCCATCCAAGCGTTCCGAAGAGCTCCAAGATCTGTGCTCAGATTGTAATCAATGACATGATATTTGCACAGACTGTAGCTGTTGAAAGCTTGGATAACAATGGGTGTTTCTGGAATTTGAACATTGAATGCAACATGTGAGTAAGCTAGCATGCTAGTTGATTTAGAAACTGAGGGTTGATAGACCTTCTGATGTTTTTTATATTGCTATTCTGTGTGAAGAACCAGAGAGTATCATTCGTCTGCTTGGTACAGTCAACATGGCAAGAGGGGAAATCTTCACAGAGGAGCAAGATGGACAACATCAAGTTGTAGGCATGTCAGTAAACTTTCCAAGACTCAATTTCCTAATTCATTTGAAGAACTATCACTTCCCATTGTCAAACTTGATGATGATGGACCAGTTTTGCTCATGACAGCAACATTCCTAGTGTCACCTTCACTTGCACAAGCTCCCTTCTGGCCACACTATATGCAAATTCAGTTGGACACTACCTGTGGCCTTGAACAGTGTATGAATGGTTTATGTCTTATTCACATACTTACTTATGCATAGTTTCACTGAATCCACAATTGGGAAGAACTGATGCTCTTCTGGGGTTGCTGTATGAGGCTTCAAACTCAGGACACCAGGTTGATCCTCTGGAAGTTTCAACAATGCATGAGAGACTACTCCTTCTCAATGTGAAGAGCAACATAAAGGCCAGACTTCTTAATACACTTGGTGATATCAGCTCCAAGGACCATAGCTCTAAAGAAGCTGAAGACTTGCAGAGAGCAGTGGGCATTTATAGTGATGCAGTGGCACAGGCAAAGCATGAGTTTGAGCCTGTATACTGGCTAGATTTAGCTCTGTGTCTGGAGCATGCATTTAAGCAGCTGGGTGATCTTTTCTACTTGAACAGGTCTATCAAGGTCAATGAGGAAGCTGACTGCTTGATACCTGATGGCCATCCCAATAAACAAGCTATTTGCAACAACCTTGGAAACTCACTTCTGACCAGGTTTGGGCAGCTGGGTGACCTTTCTGATTTGGAGAGGTCTATTCAAGTCCTTGAGGAGGCAGTTCTTCTCACACCTAATGGGCATCCTGACAAACCATCCCATCTCAGCAACCTTGGAATCTCACTTCTGACCAGGTTTGAGCAGCTGGGAGATCTTTCTGCTTTGAAGAGGTCTATCCAAGTGCTTGAGGATGCTGTTCTTCTCACCCCTGATGGTCATCCTGGCCAGCCATCCTATCTCTACAACCTTGGAAACTCACTTTTGACCAGCTTTCAAAAGCTGGGTGATCTTTCTGATTTGAAGAGATCTATCCAAGTCAAAGAGGATGCTGTTCTTCTCACACCTGATGGTCATCCTGACAAGCAATCCTGGCTCAGCAACCTTGGAGACTCACTTCTAACCAGGTTTGAGCAGCTGGGTGATCTTTCTGATTTGAAGAGATCTATCCAAGTCAAAGAGGATGCTGTTCTTATCACACCTGATGGTCATCCTGACAAACCATCCCATCTCAACAGCCTTGGAGTCTCACTTTGGACCAGGTTTGAGCAGCTGGGTAATCTTTCTGATTTGAAGAGGTCTATCCAAGTCAAGGAAAATGCTGTTCTTCTCACACCTGATGGTCATCCTGACAAGCCATCCCATCTCAACAGCCTTGGAGTCTCACTTCTGACCAGGTTTGAGCAGCTGGGTGATCTTTCTGATTTGAAGAGGTCTGTCCAAGTCAAAGAGGATGCTGTCTTTCTCACACCTGATGGTCATCCTGACAAGCCATCCTGGCTCAACAACCTTGGTAACTCACTTCTGACCAGGTTTGAGCAGCTGGGTGATCTTTCTGATTTGAAGAGGTCTATCCAAGTCAAAGAGGATGCTGTTCTTCTGACACCTGATGGTCATCCTGACAAGCCATCCTATCTCTATAACCTTGGAATCTCACTTCAGACCAGGTTTCAGCAGCTGAGTGATCTTTCTGATTTGAATAGATCTATCCAAGTCACAGAGGATGCTGCTCTTCTCACACCTGATGGTCATCCTAACAAGCCATTATATTTCAACAACCTTGGAAATTCACTTCTGATCAAGTTTCAGCAGCTGGGAGATCTCTCTGATCTAAAGAGGTCTATCCAAGTCACAGAGGATGCTGTTCTTCTCACCCATGATGGTCATCCTGACAAGCCATCCTGGCTCAGTAACCTTGGAAGCTCACTTCTGACTAGGTTTGAGCAGCTGGGTGATCCTTCTGATTTGAAGAGGTCTATCCAAGTCACAGAGGATGCTATTTTTCTCACACCTGATGATCATCCTGACATGCCATCCTGGCTCAACAACCTTGGAAGGTCACTTCTGATCAGGTTTGAGAAATCTAATAACCTTGCTGATCTATATGCAGCTGTGTCCAGTTTCTACTCTTCTGCACACTCAGTTGTTGGCCCAGCCTCCCTAAAGTTCCGTGCTGGATGCATTTAGCACTGCAGTATCTTCCACATCAGAACATAGAGTCATCTGCCATCTGTATGAGTCTCATTCCACAGCTCACATGGCTTGGCACTTCTGTTCATAATCGCTATCATCATCTTACCAATGCAGGCCAAGTTGCACGAGATGCAGCTGCAATTGCCATCCAAGCCAATGAGTATGCAACTGCAGTAGAGTGGCTTGAACAAGGTCACTCAGTTATTTGGAGTCAGATAATGCAGTTGCATACTCCACTGGATGAACTCTATGCAGCTCAACCTGAGCTTGCTCAAAAATTACAATTTTTGTCTTCTATTCTGGAACATCGCAATCGTGCTTCTGAGCATTCACTACATGTTGACTATCATAACCAGGCCCTTGAGTGTGAGGAATTACTTAAAGAGATCCGCAAACTCCCAGGATTTGAAACATTTCTGCTTCCAAGGACCCTTACACAACTCCTACCAGCTGCAAAGCAAGGTCCAATAGTGATGCTCAATGTTAGCAAAATACAATGTGATGCACTTGTCTTAGTCCCAGGGTCCAGCAACATTCTTCATGTTCCTCTAAACAATCTTACTCTAGCAGAAGCATGGGAATGGCATGAGCTATTTCAATTGGCCAAGAGCAAAGGATCTGTCAGTATCACTGATTTTTCTTCACGAAAAGCATTACGACTGCCTGCATCAGGAAAAACTGTATTCTAGCCTAGGCTAACCAGATCAACTTGAGTTACTCCAGTCAACTTCAAGTTTGCCAAGTTTACTAGGCTGACTTAGGCCTTGCTTGAAGTACTTGAGTTGACTTGAAGCCAACTCCAGGTAACTTGGGCTCAGCCTGGAGTTAACTTGAATGACTTGTAATTTGGCAAGTTGACTAAACTGACTTGAGCCAGCCTAGAGCACTGTTTCCAGGTGTTGAAACACTCACTTTGTTTCAACATCTGTAACCTCCCATCTTCATTCATGCTTGACTGTGAGGTAGATAACTTGGAGCATTTGGTGCAGGAGAAAATCAGTAAAGTCCTTCAGTATAGTGCCCAATATTGGGCACAGCATTTGACCCATGCAGGCAATGTGAAGGCAGAAGATTTATACATCAGTCTGGAATATTTCCTTACCAAACAACTTCTCTTCTGGATTGAAGTTATGAATTTGATCGGTGCCAAAGCTCAGTATTACCCCCTTCTCCAAGATGCACAACAATGGTTACTGAAGGTGAGAGCCAACTTGTCTCTGATGTTCTATTGCTGATGTCCAATCAAGTGGAGAAGAGATTCAGACCTGATCTCCTACATCTCAGATGCAACCAATTTCAGCACCTACTTTGCTGCAAGTCCAGCATCTCAAAGTACTCCACACCTGTATGTATCAGCTCTGGCAACATGGTCACAGACCTCAGCTGTTGCAAAAAGGTGGAGACAACAATTCAGCCTCCCCTTAGTCAAGGGGCAAGGGATGAAGATTACCCAGCTGATGTCAAAGATAACAGATGACATTGTTTTCTCTGTTGCATTTTCTCCTGATGGAACAAGGATTGTGTCAGGCTCTAAGGACAAATCAGTGAGAGTGTGGGATGCATCAAGTGGTGAAGAAGTGAAGAGACTGGATGGCCACACAGACTCAGTCAGGTCTGTTGGATTCTCTCCTGATGGAACAAGGATTGTGTCTGGCTCTTGGGACAAATCAGTGAGGGTGTGGATTGCATCAAGTGGTGAGGAGGTGAAGAGGCTGGATGGCCACACAGCCTTAGTCTGGTCTGTTGCATTTTCTCCTGATGGAACAAGGATTGTGTCTGGCTCCTCTGACGATTCAGTGAGGGTATGGGATGTATCAAGTGGTGAGGAGATGAGACAGCTGGATGGCCACACATCTTATGTCAACTCTGTTGCATTTTCTCCTGATGGAACAAGGATTGTGTCTGGCTCTTGGGACCAATCAGTGAGGGTGTGGGATGCATCAAGTGGTGAGGAGCTAAAGAGGCTGGATGGCCACACATCCTCAGTCAAGTCTGTTGCATTTTCTCCTGATGGAACAAAGATTGTGTCTGGATCTTGGGACCAATCAGTGAGGGTGTGGATTGCATCAAGCGGTGAGGAGGTGAAGAGGCTGGATGGCCACACAGACTCTGTCCTCTCTGTTGCATTTTCTCCTGATGGAACAAAGATTGTGTCTGGCTCTGATGACAAATCAGTGCGGGTGTGGGATACATCAAGTGGTGAGGAGGTGAAGAGGCTGGATGGCCACACAGACTCAGTCTGGTCTGTTGCATTGTCTCATGATGGAACCAGAATTGTGTCTGGCTGTTCTGACAAATCAGTGACAGTGTGGGATGCATCAAGTGGTGAGGAGGTGAAGAGGCTGGATGGCCACACATATTGTGTCAACTCTGTTGCATTTTCTCCTGATGGAACAAGGATTGTGTCTGGCTCTTATGATAAATCACTGAGAGTGTGGGATGCAGCCAGTGGTGAGGAGGTGAAAAGGCTGGATGGCCACACAGATGCAGTCAGGTCTGTTACATTTTCTCCTGATGGAACAAGGATTGTTTCTGGCTCTTGGGACAAATCAGTGAGAGTGTGGGATGCATCAAGTGGTAAGGAGGTGAAGAGGCTGGATGGCCACACATGGTCAATCAGGTCTGTTGCATTTTCTCCTGATGGAACAAGGATTGTGTCTGGCTCTGATAATAAATCAGCAAGGGTGTGGGATGCATCAAGTGGTGAGGAGGTGAGAAGGCTGGATGGCCACACATCTTATGTCAGCTCTGTTGCATTCTCTCCTGATGGAACAAGGATTGTGTCTGGCTCTGATGACAAATCAGTGAGGGTATGGGATGCATCAAGTGGTAAGGAGGTGAAGAGGCTGGATGGCCACACAGACTGGGTCAACTCTGTTGCATTTTCTCCTGATGGAACAAGGATTGTGTCTGGCTCTGATGACAAGTCAGTAAGGGTGTGGGACACAGAAGAGGTGAAGAGGCTAGATGACCACACATCCTATGTCAGCTCTGTTGCATTTTCCCCTGATGGAACAAGGATTGTGTCTCACTCTGATGACCAATCAGTGAGGGTGTGGGATGCATTAACTCCTTTCTGGGTTGTCCAACATGATCAGTGGATTGTTATAGAGTCCTCTCCTTCAAGCAAACTCATATGGATACCCTCAGAACTTGGGTTTATCGCTGGACCTGCAGGCCACTGCAAGGTCACAATCTCATCTAACTGTCCATCTGTGCAGGTCCACTTTTGGAATTGTCAACTGGGCACAGCATGGGCAAATTGCTACTTAGCTTGATTTCTTATTTTTTTTTTCCATTGTGATTCAAGCCATTAGTCCCAGTCTCACAGGTAAAACACTTGCTGTTAGCATTGCTGAACCTAGGCATCCATACAATTGAATTTCATAAACTCATCTTGATTGTGCAGTCTAGGCTGAAAGAATTTCAGGCTGTGAACAGTTGTTAATATCCAATTATCCAGACCTCATCATGAGAACTCTGGCAGTACAGGAAATAATGATGTTTCTCAACTCAGGGGCATTGAAGAGCATGATGATTTGGTACAGGTGCTCTGTTGATCAGAAATATGGGGAGCATCAGGTCAAATCCAAACAAGCTTTTGTAGACCAAAATTCAAATGACCAGCCAATCAATGCTATTTATATCAGCTGAACAATATAGCATCATAAGTGCATCTCAGTTCAGAACTGTCCATTGGAATTAGGAATTTGAAGGATGTGTGGAGGTTGAGTGCATCAGGAACCTTACACATTGCTTTTTTGACCTTGCACAAACTTGTGCAAGAGCAAAAAAAAAAGCTTGAAAGTTGAAAAGCTTAAAAGCTAGGTCCACTTTTCAAAAAAGCAAGTAAAATACTACTATGTAAAAAGTCAAAAAGGTTAAAAAAGCTGCAAACAGTGAAAAAGACATAAATGTGACCTTCAAAAAAGTTGATCTCCCTTCATGCACCCTGTCTTCTCCTCCAATTTTTTAGAAACTTTCCCTCTCAGATGAAAGAAGTATGCCACCTTGGAAAACATCTCTCAATCCCTGGAACAACTTCTCCAAAGGCCTAGAAGTTTGACCCAATGAGCTTTGATGTCTAAGAACCTCCCTACTGACTGAATTGAAAAATAACCCTCTATTTTGACCCAATTTTCAGTACTTCACTTTAAAAATCATGCTTTTTAAGCAACTTTGACCCAATTAATTTTTCTGCAGCTTATTTCTGCCATACAAAGACAATGTGAGTGGAGGAAGAGAAGCAAACAATAGCCATGTCTGCCTCATGTCACAAGAAGAACATACCTTCTTCAAAACAATATGTATCCATGTGGAAACCTTGACCCTCTGCTGCAACTCAAAGCCAACTCACTATGGTGTTAGCTTCCACAATGATCATCACTTTCTTCCATGCTCTCATCAATCTCATCAGGACTCAGTAGAGGGTTAGCTAATCAGGAGCAGATTTCAAAGTTGGCTTCTATGAGTGCCAATAATATTGTACTTTTTAGACTCTTTTCATGAATTTAGCAGTAAAATGACCTAAAAGTGAGATAAAAATTGACTGAAAAGTACAATTTTGAACCCCCATTTCATAATTTGATCTGACTCAGAGTTTCAGTTGTGCAGTAGACATACTGCTTAGACAGTACTGGGAACCAAATCCAGAAGGCCTACAAAACATTGCTGATAAGCCTGTGAGTTGTGTGGCCTGGGCACTAATGCCTGTTGAACAGAGGGTTCTATACACCAAGTAAAAATTAGGGTGAAATAGATAAAAAGTAGCAAAATATCAATCAGGTTTTCTACCTACTTATTGAAAGAAACAACAGAAGTGTTATCTAAATATTTGAGTGAAAAAACAGGAAATTCAGATACCCAGTAATTTTTGAAGAATTTTTAAATATTGGCAAATTATCTAAAGGTATTTAAGGTATTTTTGGACTGTTTAATTTCCTAGTTTGTGCTCAATTTCTCAAAAGAGATAGCAGAAAGGTAGATAAGAAGTTTATTTGATATCTCTTTGTCTATTTTGTCTCAAAATATGATTATTTTTATCCAGTGATAGGAACCATGACTGGTCCAGAGTTTGCAATGGATATATCTTTGGATTGCATATGAAACATGTAAGTGAGACATTGTAAGAGCTCAAGAACATAGGGGATAAGGCTAAAGGGGAGTTGATTACTCTGAGTGAGCCAGACTTCAAAAAAGATGTTCAATGTATTAAATGTGGAATTTCAACAGCAATGGCTTGCAGAAGTGGAAATAAAGAAGTGTCAGAGTGGAGGAAGCATCTGGCAGATAGCATTGAAAGTGGGTGGACAATGACATGAGGCAGGGCAGTGTATAATGCACTCAGTGAGGAAATCATTACTAGATGGGGATCAGTTTGTATGTTCATAGTGGATAATGCACCTCAATACAAGGCTGTTGTCAATTGGCTAGAAAGGAAGTATGGCATGAAAGGTATTAAGATATCTGCCTACAACTCCCAAGCTAATGGCAAGATAGAGAAGTATCATTGGGATATCAGACAAATGTTAAATAAGGCTACTGGTGGTGATCTATCGAAATGGTATTGGTTTCTTCCACATGTTGTGTGGGCAGAAAGGATTACTATTAGAAACTGTTTGCCTTACTTTATGGTAACAGGAGCTCATCCAGTCATTCCATTGGAATTACTAGAAGCTACTTGGCTGGTAGAATATCCAGAAGGACCTCTAACAATGGCTGAATTGATTGGTTTACATGCAAAGGCTCTGGCTAAACATCAGAGACATGTATTAGACATGTGTGCCAGAGTTTCTAGAGAAAAGAGACTTTGCATTGTGAAGTATCTTAAGAAATACAAGAATACGATAAAGGACTTTAACTTTAAGCCTGGAGATCTAGTCCTTGTTAGAAATTCTGCTATCAAGGATCATCTTGACAGAAAGATGTATGACCGTTACCTAGGACCATTAATTGTTATCAAAAGGTCAACAGGAGGATTGTGTGTACTTGCTGAAATGGATGGATTTGTCTTTGATAAGAAAGTAGCGGCTTTTTGTGTTATCCCTTACTATGCAAGAAGAAAATTCACACTTCCTAGAAATGTGCATGATTTAATTGATTTAACTCCAACTGGTTTGCAAAAACTAGAAAACTCGGAAGAGCCTTTAAATGAAGATTCTGAAGAAGGAGCAAAAGATTTCACATTCAATGGCATAAATCTATAACAGTTTGATGATGAAAATCTTGTTATAGAAGAAGAAGTGGATAATGTGGAAAGTGGTGATGAAAATTTGAATGGAAGTGAAGAAAGTAGCTCTGAAACAGAAAACAACAGGCCTAAACAAGTAACTAGAAGTAGTAAACTCAAGAAGGTTACATTGTTAAAAGTAAGGGGAGCAAAATCTAGAAAAAGAGAAGTAGTAAAACCTAAGGATTGAAAGATCTAGAAGTTTGGCTACTTAGTGAAAATAAAGATAAACTGTACAAATGAAGTTAAGGAAGATAAGTGGAAAGGGGATCAGATATGCAATTTAACCATTTAAGCTTTCTTGGATTCAGAAGTATGGGAAACTTGGACTTTCTCAGGAGCAGACTCGGTCTGAAGCTGAACTAGCTTCTCCTCGAGTACAGCAATTTGATCAATGAGAAAGTCATAGTGCTGAACATCAAGATAGACGCAGTCGATGATAGGGACACTCGGGGTGGCGGTGCACTCGAGCAGAACTGTCGACACGTAGTCTAGGGAGGGAGCTGCAATCTAAGGCATTGAAACGAAGCCTCTAAACCACAAAAACACACCACAAACAACATGCACTAGTTGTCTTTTAATGTCCTGGGAAGTGTGAGTTTTAGCTCTTTGTTATTCTAGAGAAGTGTCTCAAGCAGGGTGATGCTTCGGAACTTTGTCTATTTAGACTAGTATAAGTTTTTGGACTTCTAGAGAAGTTGTCTAACTTCTAGAAACAGCGGATGATGATATCCGACACAAAACAATGCACCAACGAGTGCAAAACCAACTTTAAAACTCAAAATCCAAAACCAAATTCAAAATCACAACTTGTAAACCCAAAAACTCCAATCACAACACGTCAATCTCACACTAGAGATGAACCAAACAAAACCCAATTGTTTAACACCAAGCCAAATACAAATCGTAGGCAAGGGGCAGTTATCTAGTGTCCTAGACGTCCTTATATACAGTTCTAGAGATATAAATATAGATGAATCGAGATTGTATGTACCTGTCCATGCGTGTATATGGTCCAATAAATAATAGATGAATCAGAAATGAAAACTAGAAAGGGATCTCCGAGGGTGGTTGCGATATGCTGTGCCACCTACCCCTATTTTTGATGTATGGCTGTACCTGGGCATAGCAGTTCTAGCAATGTGTCCACATGGATCTGCATTTCAGGTACTGCTTCGAAACATTTTTACTAAGCCTCAGGTGCCTTGTGATCGGCCTATCCGATACTGTGACTTTCCTAGTCCTGTTTTCTAAGCACTCTCCCAACTTTAGATGACTCAGTGGACCATGCAGTACACCAACACTGATGAATGTGATGCTGGATCAGTAGTCTAGAGAACGCCTTTTGACTTTCTTTCCTTCTTTCCCTAGACTCAATCATGTGATTGTCGCAAATCATAGCTGTAGTACAGTTCTTAGCACTAGACATACTTTCACACTTTTTCATTTCTTGATGGATCTGCTGATAAATATTTTCAGTAAATCTATCAATATGGTGGACCTCAAATCCTGAATATGGAAGCCATCAAAGGCTTGGATGGTCTGCCAGAGGTCTATAAAGTCGGAACACCCGCAGAGGTTGGTTGACCTAGGCCTGGAACTGAGATATACCCAAAACCTATAAACTGATACTGTATTGATTACCTATTGACTGAGATTCACTATCTATTGACTAGGATTCACTATCTATTGACTGGGATTGACTGATATTGACTAGCATTCAATATATATTGACTAGCATTCAATATATATTGACTAGCATTCAATATATATTGACTAGCATTCAATATATATTGACTGGGATTGGGGCCAAGACTATACATGTATATAGAGTTGAATACTAATTGAATAGGTATTTAGGGCTGGTCTATATGCATTCAATACAAGTATATAGGGTTGGTCTACAGGCATTTAGGGCTGGTCTATACAAGTGAACAGGATTGAATATTGGTATTTGGCTATTGAATACAAGGGTACAGGGATTGTATACTGGCCCATAGCTATTGAATATAAGCCTATAGAAAGTGAATGCATACCCATAAGGGTGTATACATGCCTATTAAGAAGTTGTATGTGTCTATTTTTATTTTCATCGCCGGCTTTTCAAAAATAAAATGCAAATTGTGCAAGAACAAGAGCATGTATGGCAAAATGAATACCACCATTGGCATTGAAATTCTGCATCTGTTCATATAAGAAAGTCAAAAGTTCCCACGGTCATCACTTGTCTAATCTAGACATGTTTCCTTGATACACCATTGCAACCACATTGAAATTTTACATATGTCCATATAAGGAAGTCAAAAGTTCTCACAGTTTGCCTAGTTTGGATATGTCCCCTAGGTGGCTTCAAATGGATATCACCATTGCAACCACATCAAGATTCTGCATCTGTTCATATAAGGAAGTCAAAAGTTCTCACAGTCATGACTTGCCTAATCAGGTGGTCCATCTCATATCCCATATTCAATTATATGTCTAATTATATCTATTTTTAGATGCTCTTATGCTTGGGCCTTGCCTAATAAGGTCATCCCTCCAGAATATTTTTATTTTATTTTTAGTGATTTTTAGTGATTTTTATTGATTTTTATTGATTTTATTGGGTTTTATTGGAATATAAACAACAAATAACTAAGAATAGACTTGCCAGGGTGCCGGAATGGTGCTGAGGTCTGCCAGGAGGGCAGCTGGGATGGCAGGCTGGATTGGAGTTCCCTTTGCAAATGGTCTACAACCACGGCTGCCCACTGAAGAGGGATCCATCGTCGGTTCTGTCGAAACTGAAACCATCTTGCCTGCTCACTTTCCCTCTCAAACTCTTGACCTCCCGCCTCAAGTCTATGGTGGGCGCTTCATCAATTGAGTCAATGACCGCTTTATGATGAAGCGGGAACTGCCTTTTACGCGCGAAGTCGACTTCGCATCCCATCGTCACCAACTTGACGACTACAGTCCCCTCATCAAAGTCAACTCGAGACTCATTCGTGAGTCTCATTGTCGCCTTCAAAACTTTGCTGTGTTCCTCCGTGGTAGCTGCTCTCAAATGGGCCACAACGTGTGCAATGACAACGGCTTTGGGTTGCTCTGCGAGGGTTGTCTGACAGGTCACAAACCATGCTCCAAAAGCATGAACTTCGGCCACCTCCTTGACAGTCTTGAGCAAATTGAAGCTACCAGGGGCCTTTCTTGTCACGGCAAGTGATTTCTTTTTATCCTAGTTATACTAGATTAACTTTCTTCTTTAGAAATTCATGAAGACGTTCTCGCTTTCCATCATCAACTTTCAAAAACCCAATCCCTCATCGAAATCTCGAATCACTCCCTCAAATTCCTCCAGTTCACTGGCTCTCAACTTTTCAGGAAAATGTCAAAGTTGTATCAAGTCGCCAGTTCTCAAGGCTTGCAATTCCACTTTGGCAACAACCCAGACTTCCTCGAGCTCTTCGAGGCGTTCAATACCTCAATGAAGGACCTCTTTCCAGAGCTGTTTCCTTTAAATCCGCCCGCTCCTTCTTCACCAGAGCTCAATCTCAAATGTTCCCCATCTCCGCAACCAATCACTAGTCCCTCAACCCTTCCTGAGGTTATCATTAAACCTGCACAGGCTCCAGCGCACTTGAAGTCAAAGGGTCAAAAATCAAAGGGTGGTTGGAAGTGACTTGGGGGCAGGGTTTTGTCAATACAGCGAGGAAGTCTAACTTCCCCAATTTATATTTCAATTTTTATATTATTGAATCATCGTCGAGTCCTAGGCATGGACTAATAAATTGCCTTATCTCTTGTATCTTTAAACTAGCTTCTAGAGTAGAACTAGTTTAATTCATTGTGTATTCATAGTCAGTCTTGTAGAATACAAACTGATTTTCTTGATCTGTCTGAAGTTGGCGTGAAATTTGAACTAAGTCCAAAAAGTTTCCCACCGCATTCCAATGTTATGTGCCGTGCCAATACTCCGATTCCAAGTTGCTGATGAGGAACGCACTCTAAAGCGAAGCTAAAGTGCGGGGCTAGTTGATGACTAAGCAATGATCAACCCAAACAGAGAGCACTGTGGGAAGAACACTAATGTGAATAGACACACTACTACCACTTTGATGTTCCAAAGGTGTGAGACTCAGGAAAGAGGTTTGTGAGGTTTCTAGAACTCGCGTGAACATGAGAGAAAACACTTGTATTGGATTTCTAGAATTATGATAGCTCGTGGTTCTATCAATCGGGTCGAAAGCTTTGCTCTTTCTAGAAGTGGTGTGGATGGGAGACTTAATCAATATCACAACAGGTCAATCTTTGGCATGACAATTCAGTTCAATTTCAATCAAGTTCAACCAATGACAGTTCAACAATATATCACAAAATCAAACACAAATCAAGTTGCAACTCAAAGGACAAATCCTGAGCAAGCAAATCTCGAATCGCACGAAGTATTACACAATCACTGATTGTTGGGGGATCACTCCGACAACGCACAGATCAGGCAACAACTTGAACTTTACTACCATAACCAGCTGTCCTTTTATACCCTTGCCAAGCATACTCAAAATAGATGAAACTCTTCCAAGACCATCAGTCATCCTTGGCTTCTGATGGGAACCTTCTCATTCTTGAACCGATCCCTGCTTATCAATGTTCCTGGTTTCTAGATCGATCATCACTCCCTATCAACATTCTTCTAGATGTCCTTCCACTTGTTGTTTTCCCTAATTTCTTAAATGACTTTGCTGATATTGAAGATACTGGTTCTGGTGGTTTATAGGAACCCACTCTAATCCTCTATAGTGGAAAGTCCTCGATTGATCTCATGTTGATCGACTCTAGGCTTTTGGAGCGATCATATTCTAGACCTTCGATCACTTGAAACTCGTGGAGCAATTGTTGATAGGCTGGTTTTTGTTCCAGACCTGAAATCTTTCGATTCGGCACTACCAGCCTCTAAATAAACGTGGGAAAGACTCCCGCAGAGGTACAACCGTCCGCTGGAAGCGTTCTATAGTGTAGCTGGGAGTAACAAGCCTGCTGAACACTCAAATAGACCAAATATAGACCAGAGTTGAGACGAATGAGATAGTACTTGATAGTACTGCCTTATTGTATCCGACTCGAAGCTAAGACAAGCGCCTGCGGCAGTATGCTAAGAACAGTACACCTGATCGAGAGACGGGGCTCGCGGACTATCAAACTACTACCTAGATTCACCTAGAGAAAGAATACACCGTATAGAGAAATATCGACTAGTCCTACAAGACGTACTTAGAGAACCCAGTGGGTACATGGAAGGGATCTGCGTTGAAACATCCGAGCAGGTTAGCTGAATTAGCTGAGTTCGGATAGTCGTACAGATCGACATCGCGGATCCTCGTGTTAGGTAAATGCATAATAGGGAACTAATTTACATCACTGGAAAGCTAGAGACGTTCGCTAGAGCATGCAACCCTCAGCGGAGACATTGAGAGAGAACCTAGAGAGAACCTGGGTAGGACGGGTTCATTGAAAC
>QLOY01000237.1:0-25084 GCA_003313965.1 Megacollybia marginata | reverse complement strand
ACACAGTGGAGACGATGGCAAGAAGAAATTCTCCCCTCACTGATACAGCCTTATATGAATCTCAGTCCCCATGATGGTGTGGTGAATTGGAACATTGGTTTAAAGGAGTCAAGAATAGTTTGGTTGGAGGTAATAATGATTCCTCAATTTGAAGATGTTGGTTTCAGTTTGGTAGGGTGTGTTTTGTGGAAGTTCTCCACTTCTTCTTTGGCATGTCAGACATTTCCACGAGGTTCCCAGGAGTTTTCTGCATCGGAGAAACCTTTCCATTTGACCAGATATTCAATATATCAACCTTTTTTGCGACTGTCCACGATGGCTTTGACTTCAAACTCTTCTTCTCCTTTGACTAAATCTGGTGGTGGTGGTGGTTTGTTAGGTTGAATGTCGAAGGAAGGTTTGATGAAGGGTTTAAGTAATTTTTCATTAAAGATGTTATGTTTTCGTCGCCAAGTGGGATTTTGTGGCAATTTGAGTCGATAAGCCGCTTGTCCCACTTTTTCTGTGATTGCAAAGGGTCCGTGTCATAGGTGATCCAGTTTTTTGGCAGGTCATTGAGTTTTGATGTTTGTCCCTTCCAGCCATACTAAGTCTCCGGGCTTATAATCTCATGACGCAGAGTGGTGTTTGTCGAACTGTTGTTTCATAGCTTCCTTCGCTAGGTCCAAGGCAGCTTCCGCTTCTTGTCTTGTGTTAGAGAGTCGTTTAACCCATTCAGTGGCTGAAGGTACTTGGTCTCTTTGTAACTCTGTTCCGGTGTAAGGGTGATAACCGTGATCAGTGAAGAAGGGTGATTGTTTTGTCATGGAATGAACTCGGTTGTTGTAGCTGAATTCCATGATGGCACACCATTCACTCCAATTGTCTTGTAGGTAGTTGACAAATAGGTGAAGGTATGCTTCTACTTCTTGGTTTGCCCTTTCTGTTTGGCCGTCCGTTTCGGGGTGATAACCTGTGGATAGATGTCGTTTGATACCGAGCTGTTTACATATTTGATCCCATGCTTTTGCTACTGTCTGAGGTCTTCGATCTGATATTAAGATTTCTGGAAGACCATGATATCGGATCACTCTATCTTGTACGAGATTAGCGAATCCTTCTGCACTGAGTTCCATGTGTGTAGGTTCTACGTGTATGCAGTGGCTGTATGTATCTGTGAAGACTTCGATCACATTGAAGCCATTGGATTCAGGGAGGGGTCCAATCATATCTGCTGTGACCTTTTGCCACAGTTGTTTGGGTATGTTGTGAGGATTAAGAGGGACATGTAGAGGTTGTCGGTCGATTTTATCCTCTTGGCATTTGATGCATCCATCAGTATATCGTCGGATCATCTTTTCCATTTGAGGCCACCAATAATTTCGTTGGATAAGTTCCTGGGTTTTGTATCTCCCAGGGTGTCCTGCTAGTGGATTGTCGTGGTGGTCTCGAATGATTCGTTTGCATAATTTGTGATTCTTGGGCATGTATATTTGGTTGTCGTAGAAGATCAATCCGTCAGATTCTTTCCATTTCTTGTCTTTACCTTCCAGGGCTTGTTTGGCTGAAGGATCCAGTTTTCGTAACGGATCCTTAAGCTCTGGTAGGTATTCCGGTGGGTCATGGACAATAATCGCTTCTAGCACTCTGAAATGTATAGGCGCAAGCATGGTGATGTTATCATTGTCTTTGTGTCCCATGTCATGATCTGGTCTTCTGGATAATATATCCGCTCGTTGATTTTGTTTGCCCGGTTTGTGGTGAAGTGTGTAGTTGTATTCTGTGAGTTCTGTTACCCATTGCGCTTGGCGTCGATTAAGTTTCTGGGGTTGTCGAAAGTATTGTAGGTTCTGATGATCTGTCCAAACTTTGAAAACCTGTCTGGCTCCCAACAGTAAATGTCTCCACTCTGCTAGTGCTTCCATAATGGCGAGCATCTCCTTGTCATAGATCTCATAATTTCATTCTATGGGGGATAATGCTTTGGAGTGGAAGGCGATTGGGTACCATTTGCCTTCTATTTGTTGTGAAATTACTGCACTGATTGCTCCTTCAGATGCATCTGCCTCTATTCTAAATTGTCCTTCATCTTCCGGTATTCGGAGACAGGGGGCTGTCGTGATGGTTTTCTTCAGCAAGTTGAAGGCTGTTTGTTGTTTGGTTTCCCACTTCCATGCATCATTTCCTGTTAGCTGTGTCATAGGTTTGGCAATTTTGCTATAATCTTTTACGAATTGTCTGTAGAAATTGCAAAACCCTAGGAATTGTTGTAGTTCCTTTTTGTTGGTGGGTACTGGCCATTCTCGAATGTCGCTGACTTTGATAGGATCCATTTCGACCTTTCCTTCTGCAACGATTAATCCTAAAAACTCTATTTGTTGTTTTTCGAATTCGCATTTTTCCGGTTTTAGATAAAGTTTGTTGGCGCTTAGGATGGATAGAACTTGACGGACGAGTTTGCGGTGTTCATCAAGGTTGTCGGTAAAGATGAGAATGTCATTGATGTATACGAGAACCTTTCCAGTATTGATTAGGTCTCGTAGGAGTTCGTTCATCATGGTTTGAAATGTGGCGGGTGAATTGGTGAGTCCGAAGAACATTACTAATGGTTCAAATAGTCCGCGATTGGTTAGGAATGCTGCCTTCCATTCATCTCCTTCTTTGATCCGTACATTGTTGTATCCCCATCGTACATCAAGTTTAGTGAAATATTTGGCGCCTTTTAACTTGTTTACGAGTTCTTGAATTAGGGGAAGAGGATATTGATTTTTGATGGTCATGTCGTTGAGTTTTTGATAATCCTGTACTGGCCTCAGTCTTCCGTCTTTTTTCTTGACAAAGAAAAATGGTGAGGCCATGGGAGATTTAGAGGGTTGAATCTGGCCTGTACGAAGGTGTTCATCGAGGAATGCGTCTAGTTCCTTTTGTTCCTCTAGATTCAAAGGATACACCTTGCACCCTGTTGGCTCTGACCCTGGTTTCAGTTCTATGGCGTGATCCCATGGTTGGTTGGGTGGTAGTGTATTGAATTCAGTCTTTTCGAAGACTTCTTCGAATCCTTTGTATTGTTCAGGGATGGGGTCTGTTTTTTTGTTTTTCTCAAACTCTTCCGCTAATGCATTGGAGATGGATTGATGAGCTTGCATAAAGGCTTTGTTTCTTCAAATTTTGCAAGGTGGCTTTGGATATTTCATCCAGATCCTGTCTCCGTCTTCCACATCTTCCATTTCTGTGTATCCGCATACCGTGGGGCATCTGGTAAATTGTAATGACCCTGTTGTCCAGTCAACTTTGGGGTTGTGGAAGTTCAACCATTCGTGTCTGAGGAATATGTCCGATCTTCCTAGATTGGTGACTGCGAATTTTCGGACCTCAGAGTGTTTCTCTATTGTCATCCTTATCTCTGCGTAATGTGTGATCTTTCTGTTGTTGTTTTCAGTTATTGTATGCCGAGATTGGGTGTTCCCATTTGTGTAGGGTTAATCCTTTTTCCTTGACAAAGTGTTGACTGATACAACTGCCTGTGCAACCACTGTCGAGAAGTGCTTGAGTTTGATACCTAGTTCCTTTCTCCAGATCTTGGAGTTCGATTTGTAAGTTTAACTCCTGGTCGGTTTTCGTAGTTCTGAAGATGAATTGTTTAGGTTTGTGGAGATCTTCTAGGCGGTCTAGGGCTTTGTTGGTGGGGATGTTCAGTAGTAGTTGGACGAGATGTTTGTCTACTTCTCGTTGTTTCTGATTGTGTACCCATTGTTTTAATGTTCCTATTCCTGCTTCTGCTGCTAGATTTCATAGTTGTGATAGAACCCATAACGATGAGAAAGGTTCTGGCTTCTTTCCTTCTTTTTGTGGTTGTTCTTGGAAGTGACCTGAAGAAGTAGACTCTTCGTCTTCGACTTCTTCAATCGTTGTCTTCTTTTTAGTTTCTGATTTGACACTGGACTCTTGTGCATGTGAAAAAGATGTATTCCTATTGTACAATGCCTCGGGGCATGTTTAACAAGAAACGTGTGCATAAGAGTCCTGACCGGGGGATGACGAAGTTGTGTCTGCTTCGCTCCCATCTAAAAACCCGCAGCCTTCTCATCAGGAAAAACCCTTTTTGACCTGGCAAACCTGGCAAACTTGAGTAAACCTGAGTCAACCTAAGTCAACCTGAGCTGATCTGGGACTAACCTAGACATGACCTGGGCTGACCTGGGTTGACTTGGGCTAACCTAGACATGCCTTAGGTTGACCTAGCTGACCTGAAAATTGAGACTTAAACCTGAGACTGACCAAGGTTGACATAGGTTGATCCAGGTCAACCTTGAGGCATCCAGGTTAAAAAGGGTTTTTCCTGATGCTTTAGCTGCTCTTTTTCTTCATCTGTAATTTTGGAGAAATCAATTGTCTCCAATGTGCGTGTGGTGAAAGGTTGTCAAGGCAGTGGTTTGAGACTACACCACCGTCCGGGGTGTTTGCTATGACAGTCTGGACATTCTCCTCTGCAGTCTCTGGATAAGTGGCCACCCATCTTTTTGCAGTGTCAGCATTCGAGGAGTCGTTTAGTTTGTCCTGCTTCGAGGTCCATAGGTTGACCTTGTCCTCTGTAAGTGTTGTCTGAGAAGGTTGTGTTGTGTTGTGGTGTGTATGTGTTGCATCGAGGCGGGATTGGTGCTCCAGTGTGAAAGGTGTTTGATCTTGATTTCTCTTCTTCAAGCGCCATTTTGATGTTGTACAGCTTCTGTTTCATTCCGGCATAGTCGGTGGGAATCGGTATTCCTCCTCTGTATAATTCTGTGCGTATTTCTGATCGTACCTGGCTTTTAAGAAGGTCAATGAGGACAGTGTCTAGCTGTCGGTATCCTGCGGTGGCGGCTTTGAGCTCGAATTTGGTGAAATACTCAGTCAGGGTGTCTTTTCCCTGTCTGAGGTTTCGAAGCTTGTTAGCAGCATTGACTTTTAGATTCGGATCTTCAAAGGCTTCTTTGAGATCTGTGATGAATTTCTTGAAGTCGTTTGCCACGAGGGTGCTGTTGTAAGAGTGTGATTCCTTCCAGTTTCGGAGCCAATCTGATGTGACACATGGTGATCCGTCTTCTGTGCCGAGGTATGAGATGACAAACCATATTTTTCGTTCATCATCTTTGAATTCGTCCACGTAGGCCATGAGGTAGGTGTCGACTGCTAAGATGAATCCTTCCCAGTTCTTTTTGTCTCCTGTAAATCTGGGTGGTCTAGCGATTTTGATCTTGGAACTGGTTGTCATTGTTACTGTGGGTGCAGGCACGACTTGTTCAGGTGGTTTATCTTTTGGGATGCCATCTGGTGTTATGATGACGGTGTTTCCTCTGCCTGCTGGTTCTGCCAGTATGGTGCCCATTATTCCTGTGGTTGATTCGAATAGTTGCACTATCTCTCCAACCAGAGAATGTTCTGTTCTGTCTCTGTGGATCTTGTATTTGGCTCCCTCGAGCAATTTCCCAAGGACGCGGACATAGTAGTCTCCTTCTATCCTTCGTGACACGTATCATCCTAACTGTCATATGATGCATGAGTCTGCATGGTCGTATTTTTCTGGATAATAATATGGTGGTTCTGTAGTGTATATGATTCTTTCTGCAGCCTTTCCCGATGTTGATGGCATTGGTGTGTCAATGTCAGTCATGTTTCAAAACGAACTGTGCGTAGTGATGACTTGGTTGGTTGTAAAGTTCGGTGTTGTGGTATTGACTTAGAAGGTTCTATTGATTCCTTCTTAACAAATGGAATCTCTGGTAACACTTCGGGTTCTGGCGATTCAGGTGGAGTAAAGAAGTTTTCTTCAAATGGTACTGGAATGTTTTCGGGATCTTCTGCAGAGGTGTCAGCGTAGTATTCCTCTATTGCCTCTTCAAGAAAGTCTGTTGAAATGATGACGTCTTTTGGTTCAAAACGTTTTCTGTCTCAGTTGTATTCAGTGATGTGCCTTAAGCCCTTAACTTGTCCTCAGCCAGGTCTTAAGCCTTCATTAAGGGTTAAGCCTTAACACTGAAGGGCTTAAATAGTCACGTGTCTTATTTAAAAAAAATCTTCTTAAGGACACTGTTGTCCAGTTATTTATCATATCATTTTGTTCCTTGCTTGTTTCTGTATCTTAGTAGAAGCCACTATAATGTGCTTCCCTATGTAATGTACTGTTTGTTGCCAAATTTATTCAGCTGCTTGAGACAGTGCACATGATGCCATAATATTCATCTAATTGTTGGAGGGTACAAAAATGCCCAGAAAGATTTTAAGAGCAGAAATAATGCAACTAGCACTCTTAACAGAGCAAACATCAATATTACATGAGGGTGATCACGTGTGGTCTTAAGGCTTAAGAACTCCCCCCCCAAAACCATGAAGCCTTCTTGTTAAGCCCTGTTAAGGCTTAACAACTCTTAAGGCTTAAGCCCTTAAGCCATCACTGGTTGTATTGGATTTCTGGGATATGTCCAAGATATATGTTGCAATAAATGTGATATGATCCGTCTGCCTGTATGTGGGTTACAAAGTGATTTGGTCTGTATATGTTGTTGATGTAACAGGTTAGATCAAGTGGAGCTGAAATTGGCGTCCGCCCATGGACTAGTCGGATTGGAGTGGATGTTGTAGTCTGGGCTATTGTGTCTGAGTAATCTGTGTAGGCTGTGTAATGTTTCCTCAAGTACGTATGGTCTTAGGAGTCTGATGTTGTCTGTAGTGAAGATGTCATCAAATATCTTCCTTTCTTGGTCTGTGATGATGTTGTAGCCATGAAGTTTGGAAGCTGTGTTGAGGTAAAATTCGTTTCTTCTGACGCTAAGCTGGAAAATGTTCCAAGTCGTCAAAAGTCATATATTGCCTGTGCTAAACTGATTACAACTGGTAATGAACCAGTCTTCCATGCCTGTGTTACTTGATTCTCTGCCTGAGAGATCACCTGGGTGACTCTTCGTTGTCTCATTGTTTGTGCTTGCAACATCGTGGTTGTGTTCTGATTGGTTCTAACTCCATCAGGAGGAGTTGATCATCTTTTGTCTGATATGGTTCCGACCACACTGCTGTGTCGAATCCGAAGCTGTTGTCTGTGTTGGTTCCTGTGTCTGTATAGATGCTGACTTGTCGGCTGCGTGCAAGTTCAGTGATGCGCTTTTGGGCATTGATGAGAGTTGCTGCTGAAATGTATGATACATAGTCTTTAATGTCAGTACCTGTGGCTGTGTCTCTGTATTCCTTAATGTCTGTGTTAGTGCTGGTGTCTGTGTATGTCTTTCGTTTGTTGACCCAGTCTTCTGTGAGTAGATATGTGTAGTAGATCCGGCTGATAATTCTGGGAGTGTAATCGAATGGTCTGAAGAACTGTCTGATCAGTTCATTGACACGTCAGTGGATAGTGAGGTATGGAGTGAAGTTTGATTCAATTTGGGTTTGGTGGTATCGTCTGAGTATGAGGTTGTTTCTGAGTTTTCGATTGTGTTTGGCTTCGTTGAGAGGATAGTCCACTTAAAGTGGTTAGCAATTCTTTAATCGGTGTTCCTGGTCTGCTTACTATTGTCTGTCTCAAGATAGGAACTTCCTGCTAGCCAACGGTACTTCCAAATGAGACGAGGAAAGTTTACAAACGAGTTGCTCCAATGTAGCGCTGTTGTCGAACGCATAGGTGTCAGTTGATATGACGGCGTTGACGAAGTCGATGAGTGATGAGGTCGAAGATGAGGTTGAGCACAGCAATGTGCCAGACAAGGAGTAGAATGTAGGCGAGGTTATCTATCGAGATGAGTGAGGTGAAAGATGTTAGTTTTAGTATTTTGTAAGGCGACGAGCAAAATGAGAGCTTATCAGGCCACTCAAAGACTCGGTAGATCTTATAATACTAAAACTAAAGAATACAGAGAGTAACTAAAGGCTTAAATACGAAGTGGCTATCTGTCTGATGACTAAGTGTGAGTGGAGTAAAGAGATAACAAGGGAAAAAGATAAGCTACCTGTGCCACATGTTCTGCAATAAGCTATCAGAAGTTAATTTAAGAGATAGTGGATAAGGGAAATGAAAGATAGGGTGATATGAATGTGAAATGAAATAGGGTTCTGATAAGGCATGTGTTTGAGCACTAAAATGAGGGGAAATCATAACAGTCTTCTGGAGGTCTCTATGATGCAAGAACTTTTGCGTGCAACCGGCTTAGAGAGTTTGGTATGCCAGCTGAAATTGTTTACTGAATCTAAAATGGATAGATCCATGAAGTTATAGCGACTTGAACCAATGACCCTGAAGGTCTTGCAATGAATGCGATCCTTGACCGAATGGTTAACAGAGGAGGGGAAACTATCGGTACCATAGCCGATACAGCTTGCAGCAAGTCTGACTCTCCTTGATTTTCCAATCGATGACAATGTTACAGACAGTCATTCTACCTGTGTGGTCGCAGGTCCTTATATATCAGAAACCAACAAGTCCTCGAAGCTTTCAGATCACGCCAGGGTCGACTTAATTTCCTTCTATAAATCACAGAACATCCAAGTTCACTTTGACCTCGACTCGGATGAAGTTCCAGCAGAAAGTGATTCTGTTCCAGTCGGTTTCATATGCTTTCTGTTGAGCTATGCATTGCTCGATGGTCGTAAAATCAATCCAACTTCAGGCAGCCGTCAAAAATCTGCAGCATCGTCGCTTATCAAAGTGATTGTGAACGGAATATGTCAAGCCGCTGAAGTGCGTACACTTTTCCTGCACTCGTTACCGAAGAATCGTTCTCCTCCCGCGGTGTTTGCAGAGGTTGCTTGGTTGAATCCCCTCGACCTCTCCCCAATGGAAGGTGATCCTTGGGCTTCTGTGTGAGCTTTAACCATCTTGGTTTATAATGCTGATCATGATCTAGCCCAGAATTGGAAGTCGAGACATGGGCATATAATGAATTCTTAGGTCCAGATGCAATGAAATCTTGCAGCTTACTCTGTCATATACCACTCACTGCCGCTGCATGTCAACTAGCTAGGGGAATTGTTCGAACAACAGCCGAACCTATGTGGATTACGACCACAATGTCAAGGGTATGTGTTTCAATTCCTTGTATCTTTCTCCTGAATATAAACAGCATATCACACTCTTTGAAGATGATATTAATGAATAGGAGGCTGTAGTTGAATAATATCAAGTATAGAGTGGTTTGACTCTAAAATTCAAGTTGACTTGCTAATCCTTGTTTTCACCAAATCCAAGGGGATCACCGTAGGTAAGGAAGTCCAACACTCTTCCAGCTTGTGCCGGATTGTCACGAAGCTTCAAAGTACTTGAAGAGCTGAAACAGTCACCACAAGAACAGGTCAGTCATACCCTATATAGCCCTACTTAGCCTACATGTTACCCCTGATATGAATGGGCTAACATGCCCTAATGTCTTGGTCAAAGACCATGTGCTTGGTCAGACCATATTCTGTGCTTGGTCAGACCACCACACTATCCACACAGGCTGTTGGTCGAACCAATAGTGTTGGTCTGACCATGAAGTATTGTTTTCTTGTTGGTCAGACCACATAATACTGTTTGCTTGGTCTGACCAATAGCCTTGGTCTGGCCATCAAGTATTGTTTTCTTAGCCCTACTTAGCCTACATGTTACCCCTGATATGAATGGGCTAACATGCCCTAATGTCTTGGTCAAAGACCATGTGCTTGGTCAGACCATATTCTGTGCTTGGTCAGACCATCACACTATCCACACAGGCTGTTGGTCGAACCAATAGTGTTGGTCTGACCATGAAGTATTGTTTTCTTGTTGGTCAGACCACATAATACTGTTTGCTTGGTCTGACCAATAGCCTTGGTCTGGCCATCAAGTATTGTTTTCTTGGTCTGACCATTGGTACTTTCCCTTTGGTCAGACCACAATGCCTGGTCAGACCATTCAAAGAGGAAGACTTGGCATTTTTTTAATGGATATGTTGGTCAGACCAATCTTTTAAAATTTCATGTCCTATCTTGGTCAGACCATCAGAGGACTTGGTATTTGCTTAATGGATCTGTTGGTCAGACCAACATTTTAAAATTATTCACTTTGTGTTTAAACTTCATATTATTTAAGGTTCCGGATTTGACATTCATTCAAACCATTGACTATTTATATGCATTGAGTTACATTCAAACTGTTATACAGTTATGGTCTATTCAAGATGTATGTCACTAAGTACATTGTCTTCAATGTAATCCTCATCAATACCCTTGCCTCTGGAGTTGTCTGCTAAATTGACTGCATCCAGAGCATCAGCAAGACCAACATCTTCCTCCTCTTCAAAACCCAAGTCATCATCCACATCATCATCCACACCATCAGTTGCATCTCCACTATCACCCTCAACAACAGAGGCTGAGAGCCATGCATGTCTTGCATCAGCGAGTTCAGCATCAGAGGGTCCCCATTCAGGTAAAGTATCTTCTCTGCTATCAAGACACTGTAAACTCCTTTCCCATCCAATATAAAGGGTCAAGAGATAGTTCTTGCGCATCAGGAGGCCATATTGAATCGCCTGATCATCTGAACCAGCATCAATCAGTATCATACTAAAAATCCGCAAATTAAAAAATACCTGCTGTTTGGAGAGCTTGCTTTATAACTGCCCACTCCTCTGAAAACCATATCTGTAGTGCACGACATTCATGAACCAAACATTCCTCCTCTTCCTTACACCGATCAAGCTCAAGCAGTGCTTTAATCCCATCTCAAACTGCCTCATCAGACATCCAGCGAGGGGGGGTTGGTGAATCCATTTCCTCCAGGCCTATGTCTTGCCATATACATCCAGATCAAATAAACGATCCATGTCGATGGGCCTTGGAGGAAGAGCACCATGAGGAGCTTTTCCATCATGAATGACTTGGGTGAGGTCAGAACATAACTTATTGTATGCTTTGGCCAACTTCTGGATGGTGGGTTCTCGATGTCTAACAGCAGATTCAACATGTGCATGCAACTTTTGCTCTATATCAAGATAAAAGACGGTTCAGGCCAGATGACAAAATTACATACCATTTCTTTGACAGCGAGCAGCTTGTTCAAACCGGTCAAACTCGAACTTTCGTTGACATAGTTTATGTTGAATCCGGATTTTGATTGCCAATGCGTTCATCCGTTTCTTGATATAGGGACTCTTCAAATAACCTTGCAGTGTTTTCCTACCAGCTGCTCCCAGGCTGCTCTCAGCATTTGAAATCTTTTCCTTTCGCTGGCCCAATTGAATCCGATTGCTTTCCAGCTTGGTTTCGATTAATCCATCTTCATCCAACATCTCATTATTCAGAATCTCCTCTTCTGCTGCTGTTACATGTTTTTCGAGGATGTCCTTCTGTTTGTACAACGCAAGGACCTTCTTGATTGCGGTTTCCCCCTTTTTGTCAGACTGGCCTAAGATTCAAACGTGAGTGATGTTTGTGGGCCAAGCAATATCTTATGCGGTAGAGGACGGGTTTGAGCTTCAACTTGAGCACTCCATTGCTCACGAAGCAGTTCTTCATCCAATGCACTATTCTTGAGCTTTTCAGATGCAATTTCCTTTCTCCTAGTGCACTGACGGAACTTCCGCAGCAACCATTGTGCAATATGCTCCAAGTTCTCCCTGCTCAGATGGTGATTTTGACTATTGAGAGTGTACAATCGAAGATTATACTGCACAGACATCAATAAAATTCTATCACAACAAAAGACCTTCCGCAGACCTGTAGATATGATATCAGAAAGGAAATCAATTGCCAAAGTCGTTCACAAGATTCTCCATCTGACGTTCCAAACCCTATGCACTTCCGAGGATGGTATACAATTTGACATGCCCACCCATGACCAAATGCGTGAAAGACAGACACCGCAAAGATCATTCGGTCAATGTAGCGATCCAGGAACCCCCATAGACGACATGTCCGCTCGAGAATGCACATGACATCATACAACGCGCCCACTGTCCAATCAAGCGGGAGATGTTGGAATAGCGTCTCAAGCAGCACTAGCGGATAGACTTGCTTCTCTCCTGCAGAAGTCATATTTGCCAACCAAAGCACACGATCATGATGGCAGACAAGAGCCATAAGCCCAGTACAGTCAAAGAACTTTATGCTTGATTTTGTTCTTGCCTCGTCTGCCCTCTTGGCAGGCGTCTAGAACTGAGCGTGGAACCTTGAGCGCCGGATTATCAAAACCATCCTCCTGAACAATCTCGGGTTCGGATTGTTTACTCTTACCCTTTGGTTTTGCACGAGCCTGTCCCCTGATGCTCTCAATATATTCCTCCATGGCATTCACCTGGGTTTCAGGAATGAATAGATCATATGGATGTTGTTGCTCGGGATCTCGAACCTGCTTGTTGTGTTTCTGTGTAAAACATGCATCCAGGGCTACTATGCAATGAGGTCTGTTATATGTTAGATCAATCATGACAACGACAGTGTGAACTTACCCTGATTTCATTTTACACGACTCCCCTCCAAAACATAATGGACAGCGTTCACGAGGATACTCGCTAGGTTGATCTCGTGAGATGGGGTCAGTAAAAGGGTTGGCAATTCTTTTAGACTTTTTCTGTGGGTCATGTTCATCGTGTTCATCGTGTTCATCCTCGCTTGACATCGAGGGGTCTCGTCTGCGTTTGGTTGGTGAGGCTGACCGAGAATCGGAGGATGTCGATGGAACCACAGCTGACGGATTCACATTGGCAGGGGTAGAGTGGTCGTCATTTCGATAGTTGCGGCGAGCAGTGGATATAACATTGTCGATAAGTTTATCAGCCTCATCTACAAGTACATTGAACCAGTTAAAGGCATTTCCAAAGCAACGCCGCATCGAATTCTTGGTTTCTAGTTTGTATCCTTGCGCGGCCAAGCAGTTCTCGAGAGCTTGAGCAAGCGCTGTATGGTTGGGAGAAATTTGAACAAACAGTCGGCAGAAGAAATCCAGCATGCGAATGTCAACTGCTAAGGTTGGAGCAATCGGAGCACATGGAAAGAGTCCGCGTTGAAGAAGCTGGACAGCCACGGGATGACATTCACATTTGGATAGCTCAATCTCCTCTATAGCTTTTCCATGTGAATTAGTTGTGAAAGAGTCTATTTTTCAGAGCCACTTACCAAAGAATCATATTGCCCTAATTTTCAACAATTGCGTGTACTTGCCCTCACAGGTGCAACTATGGTGGCAGGGTGGCGGTGGTGGGTCTCACAGAGATTTAGTTTTGCGGAGGAATTCCAACCAAGGATTAATCAACTGAGGAATGATAACTTTCCTCCATGTCTCCCATTGGGTGGCTTGACGCTTTCGGTGACGTGAACGCAACAACGGCTGACTCTGAAACATGGTAGCATAGTTGGTGTCCCAGGCTTGCACGACATGGTCATCTTCACCTGGGTCGATAATCGTTCCACGTTTATCTGGACTCCTTTCGGGACTGCCTGATGGGGTACGATGATTGGACAGGTTGTGGAATTGAGTAAAGGTGCGCCCTTGGCTGAAGTGAATCAATTCTCGGACAGCAGATGAATTAGCCCTAGGATGTGTGGATGATCAACTGCTATAGCGTTGTGGGTATGTTGCAACACATTGGTCTCTTTTCGTTTAGCGTGTCGCTGATGGGCCTCTTTGCTGATGCGAAACATGAGAGAAAAAAGGACAAGAGAATGTCCGGTCCAAGCTACCAAAACAATAGACAAAAGTCAGGTTTTGGCTCTGGACAAAACAAAGGCTCGATGTAAGCGGTACACAGAAGATCGATAGTTTTCACCTGCAAGTGCAATCTAGTCAAGTCGGGTATTGGATTCGGGGAGGGGCAGCAGGGGACGAATGCAATCTAACAGAGTAAGGTACTGATTGGGTTCAGGCAGGACAAAGTGGCCAGTAGGATACAGAGGACTCAGTCCACAATAGTGAGACCAGGCATCTCTACGATAGTAGAGAAGCGTGCGCGACCATAGTCAATGCATACTCTATACAATGCCTGACTATAGTCAAGGTATTGAGAGTCAACCTCTCAGGCCCGGAATGTGTGATATGTTAGCCGCTGTACCAGATGAAACACAGTAGGATAGAGAGGGCTAGTCCACAATAGTGAGACCAGCATCTCTACGATAGTAGAGAAGCGTGCGTGACCATAGTCAACACAAGCTCTATCCAATGCCTGACTATAGTCAAGGCAACCTCTCAGGCCTCCGGAATCTACAATATGTTAGCTGCTATACCAGACAAAATAATACTTACCATTCAACTTTGAGTACCAAAGCGTTGCTACCAAACAGAGGTAAGCAGAGGTCTGCATGACTTACTTGCTTCCTCTTCCTCTTCCACATAACACAACTGTTAGCCGGTAACTCTTCTCTGCTTTCCGCTTTTCTTCTGACAATAAACTATTGTTTATTGTCTAACGTCTGTTGCGACTATCGTCGCATCGGTGTTGGAACGGCTATTTGCCTTCCGCTTGACCAGTAACATTGGAATGGATATTTCCTTCCAAACAGCTGCTACAACTTTGATATCATGGTAAGCGTAGTATCACATACTCCTGCCTTCATCTAAAATCCAGTCTAGTCCTCGTCACCTTGCATAACCGCAGCTGAACTACTGAGAAAGCCGGACTTACTTCTTCATAAAAAATGTACATCTATCTATATATTCCCACTTAGGTGCCTTTTTAATCTGTTTTTCAGCAAACCTAGTGCTGACTGCCTATGACAGTCACTGTGGCGCAGTGATGCCCGACAGACACTATTTCGTGGTGACCCCATACCACGATTTTGTCCCCATTCCTCCACTTGATGTTCAGCGAGTGTGGCGACATCGCGACGGACATTTTTCTTGTAACGACTGGGTCTGCTGGCCACAGCCCTTCACCGAAGATTTTTGCCACTTCGCCTGCATCCCTCGACAGCAAATTTCCACCTGGCTAGCCATTTTGTGGATGGATGTTAGTTCTAGTGATTTTGATCAGGACGTGACAAAATATACCAAGGAATCAATAGGCAAGTTACGCAATACCAGTACTGCGGCATTTGCATTCCTCGTTGACGAGCTGGAACTACGAACACAAAAATTCCTGGAGGTGCACAGCAACGACACCGAAGTTCAACTCGCTCGCCATCTATCGATCATCCTCCGCCAGATGCTAATTCGCCTAGAATCACTCACTACCTCCTTTCTGCAGATGCAGAATAATGTCGTCAGTCTCCAGCGCTATTATCTCGAACTGCTGGGGCTCCTTGATTATTGCGAGTGTTTTAAACCCATTATTAATGGGTCTGTCCGCTCCGGTGGTTTTGATAACTCGCGTCTGGGGGCATTTGTTTACAACAACCATGATGCCGAGCTGCTATTTCGAGCGGGTATTCCATACTGGTTTGTACATCCAACTCACAAACTCGTGCAAGTTAGGGTGGATTGATTGGAAATTCTCATGACACCTTCAAACTACGATGATATGCCCAACTCTCGATCTGATATCATCTATGAGGGGTCTGCTGACGTTCACTCCATTCACAAAGCGATTGTTGCGCATACCACAATGAAATCCAGTACTCAAGATCCCTTCCTGCCACTGTCATCTTCAAGCGCTGCAGTCAAACTCACTCCGAAGAAATCGCACAAGCCCTGTAAGCACATAATCCATTTGCCTAGTCCTGCTAATTTTTTATTTTGTAGCAGACAAACCATATTCCCGTTCGACTACCATCAAGAAAACTCTGACCAAAGCAGGAGTATCTATTAAAGCATCGGGTCGTGACAAGTACATGCGGCCCCAAAGCCCTCTCTATCCTCCTAGTAATGTCGTCTGGCAAAATTGTCTCCTTCTCATTGATCATACCGAAGACGGAGACCCAGCGCTTCGAGGCTATGCTTTTCCCGATCCTGCACTGTTCGTGTCAGTGGGATCTAACGAGAAACAGATGGCTTACCTTCGGAGTTGGCTGAAGTTGCGTCCGCAAATTATTCAGAAGGTTTCCCGGTTAAAGTGGAAGGACTGCTTAGTCTCCAATCAAATGTGGAGAACGGTGCTCACCTTGTTGGGCAAAGCTTCCACGGACGACACCTCCGAAGTCTCTACGACTCTGCTCAAGATCCTTGGCAGGTCAGTCAGCCCAGAATTTCGTGTTTCGGAGCTGTTATCCTCACCGGTATCTTGGAATGGGGAAACATTCGAGACTGGAAGCCCCTTCAGTGAAAGAGTAATCACAGAGATAATATGGGAACTCACTGAACTCTGTCTACAATTCGAGGTGGCTGCGATGGATGACTATTTCTATGGTGGACCAAACATGGCCAACAGCTTGTGCCAGGGGCAATTGCGTCATTGTTTTCCTGGACCCGAGGGACATTCCATCTATTCAGTGAAGAGAGAATTTGCTAGGGACGGACTGGCTGCTCCAACCTTAAGACTGCGAGCACCGTCTCTCATCGCACTTCGGAACTTGATGTTGGACTGGCGTGAGCTGAAAGAGAATCATTACACCCTCGCACGGAATTGACTGATGATGACAGTCACCTGCAGAATTTAGAAGGTTCGGTGGCCATGGAGTATACTCAGCGTTTTCATGGCATGTTTGGGCACCCACCAATTGTCCCTCATAGTCTGTGAAGCTAAGGGAGCAGAATTCAGTCCGCAACAATCTTGGTGTGTTTATATACAGTCTGACCCTCTTGTTTGTGATTAGCAATCAAACTTGTTGTCTGCTGAATGCCTGCTATGATCACGTGTGAGGAAGTGCGCTTTTGGTTCTTCTCAAAATGGTTCATACTCATTCGGGTGGAAAATCTCCAACAAAATCGACACGTTCGACAGCCAACAGTCGAAATTGACCGCTTGTTGTCCCCCTGCCTGATCCACCGCAATCTCGAAAGAGCAAGCCAACTGGTTTGGTTGTGGCGGTCCTTGCTGATGCAGACAAGGTGAGGTTAAGCCCAAGTGAATCATCGTGCAAGCTTACTTTGGATCTAGGCCGGACTTTTTCACAGTGGTGCAACCAATCTCACTGAGGCAAATGCTGAGCAGCAGAACGATGCCCTGCAACCTGATTCTACGTCCATTGATCCTCCTCTCAGTCCACCTCGTCCCACTCCAACTCATCCCAGCCCCACTCATCCTACTCCAACTCGTCCCACTACAACTTGTCCTAGTTCAGTTCAACCTCAGCCCTGCTCGCATAGTCCTCGGACTGTCACCAATGATGTAGCAGATCACTTAGATGATGATGACCCAGCAGACGACGATTATGAAAAAACTGAAGCTGTAAGGCTCAAGCAGAAAGAGAACCGATGGAACCCTTCTCCTGAGCCAGAGGAACTCGACAGGTTGGATGATCTGGAATTTGAGAAAGACATTAGCAAAGGATACACTGGAACTCAGAAGCATTCCATGGTTGAACAGAGCTCTGGTGATGAAGACGCCGGGCATGAATCTGAGGTCAGCAGGAAAGCGGGTAAGTCGAAGCCTCGCAAAAAGGGTAGACAGGCGAGGAAGAGAGTTTCTCAGTGTCTTGAGAACTCTGACTCCGAGGCGAATCCTTCAAAACCTGGACCACTGCCCAATAAGTTGCAGGAGGAAGCTGCTCGCCTTCACAAGGACTATCTCGTCCAGCTAGAAAGTCTTGCCGCTCAATATAATGTGGACGTTAGGCGCATCAAGCAATATCTGGCCTTGGACTTTGCGATGCACCGGAGACCCAACTGATACAATGTGTTCCTCCATGCCAGGGCAACAGATGACCCTCCGAAGGAAAATGGTGAGCAAATATTCTTTATTCACGATGATGGGTATTAATACTGCGCTCAGAAGACAAAAACGAATGGCAAGCACAACAGAAAGAACGATACCACCAGATGTTGGATGACGCGAAAGCTAAAGGTCTCAATGAAGAGGAAATTACCCTATTGTTTGCGTCTGACTTTGATCAATACGAGCAAGACAAAAGGGATGCGGTTGACGATTTGAAAGACCGCGACCGACATGGGAAGATGATGAAGAGGGTAACAAAGATATTTTCAGACCTTGTTAGTTTTTTTCTTGTAAAGAATGCTTTGACTGACACAATCGTAGGCTGCCAACATCGAAGACGCATATTCACATCTTGTCTTCTTGGGTTACGTTGTTAGCACAGAGGAAGACTCGTCGGGTAGAACATTCAGTTCAATGGTTGCAAGCCCGTCCTGGCTGCTGATCTTTCAAAAGCAGATGAAAAACAATAACGTACGTCTGCAGATCAAGGGTATTGAGTGCATGATAGAGTGAGTTTTTTCCTTCTGGCCATATGAAGTTAAAATCCTGCAGAGATGCCTTGTTAAGAGAGGAAGCTGATGATTCAGACACGGCGCAGTATAAACAAGATTTGTTGCGCAAGCGGGCACCCATCAAGCGTGATGTTGCATGCCAGCGACTTGTTGTACACCTTTCTAGAGACCTGTGTATGTCTTATTCGTTTGGTGATCTAAACTAAATATTTCTAGGTGATGTTGCGGCTGTTGATCATGCAGATGAGGTTGCCAAGTTGACTCGATTTCCATGGAGTACGTGGCCTTGGTCTGCTTTCCGATACAAAGTTTGTCTCGTAAATTGGAGAACGGGAGCCACAGTGCCGGGAATCGATTTCAATCACTTCAAAGGCAAAGACAGTGACACGGTGATCAAGATGGTGGAGCCTCGCAATGCTGAAATTCTTTTGGGACGAGAGGAACAAGGTGGTGTAAGGGTGGTCGCTTGGACTGATGGTATGTCTCTTTCATATGGCTTACTGCATTGAGCTTTGCCCAGAGGAACAAACCTTGTCTCTGGAGGAGCAAGGAGACGTCGGACATTAATGGGAAGGTTGTCTGTTGGGTTCGCGATTCAAAAGAGTATCAAGATCTCATTCGGGAACCGAGTCGTCCAAAAAGGAAGCCAAAAAGGAAGGCTACGAAGGGAAAAGGCAAGCAGAAGGCTCCAACACCCATACCCGATATTTCAGATGGCTCCGATACTGATCCCAACCCACTCACTGAGGGCTCAGATAATGCTCCTAGCCCCCCATCCCAGTCAAATGTCGCCCGCCTCAAACCAGCTGTAGCCTCATTTCACAAGACTGGTCTATACGTATCACTAACATTAGAGGAGGAGAAGTTGGCAAATATTGCAGAAGAGGACGTGGATTTTACTGATGCTCAGGCAGCCAGTGACTGGCAGGATGCTCATGAAAGGGCCGCGGCACGAACGGCAGAGCTCACATGGACTGAAAAGGGTTATGCTGATGCAGACGCTAGAAAGGGGATCTACAAAGACGAAGGGTACTACAGGATGTGGAAAGCAAAGTATTTGGGAGAAGGTAGTAGTAAGAGACATCGAGAGAGTGATGATGATGGTCAAGTCCTGAAGAAAGTGAAGCATTAGTAGTTACTGAATTTTGTTTCAATGTATTTTTATTGCTAAATCAAATGACCAATACAAGCAGACTTGGTCAGACCAATGTCTGCTGCACTTGGTCAGACCAACTCATACTGCGCTTGGTCAGACCAACTCATTGTCACAGACCATGATCCAAGGGCTGCTTAGCCCACTCATTGCACATGTTTAGTACAGGCTAAGTAGGCTTAGATAAGGGGTGCCTGAAGTGACAAGAACAGGACTAAATTAGTGCTCACCTCCTCAGAACGCCGTGCTGGTTCAATTACCTCTAGCAACTTCATGGTTCCGAGTTGTTCCGCTGTCAGTTGGCCTGCAGTCATAAGTCTATCTGTCCACTGTGCACAGGATTCGTCAGAAGCCTCATCTGGGCCCGATTCTTCATCAGACATATGCTGATAATCAACCAATTTGACCAATTCATCAGTTCCGCACACTCCCGGATGAGTTTCCCAATATTCCTCAACTTGACTAGCATGCGCCATCGCTTTCTGTAAACAGCAATCAATTTGGCAAGTGAGCCTAGTACTGAATTCTTTACTTGTCTTTTACATGCCTCACATCTGTTTTTGAGCTGCAGGAGAAGGTGAGTAGCCATCTTGTCTGGACTTCTTTCACGTTTGTAGACATCTTTTTTTGAAGCGAATGATGTTTTGGTGAATTCATAAATTGTACCATAGTCCCACTGATACTGGGGATTTGAGGCTTCGGGAACTAGCTCCTAGAAATCATCAAGAGGTGAGCAACAATCAAGAAACACTTAACGGATCTTCCTGTAATAGGTTCTGAACACGGTGTACCACCATCGCCAAGATTTGTTTGTTTGTCATATCGGTGACGCTGGAGGCAAAATTTGGGGTTAGGTACTTTTCTCCCATTGTATCATTGTGTCGTACTTGTCCATGCCCAAGATCCTCGATAGAGGGAACAGGCTCCTTGGTGAGTATTCCACATATGAGATTGAAAGTTTCAGTAACAACTTTCTGCAGTTCATATCAGTGTCAAGTCAGACAACAAGCAGACGACGTATACCTGTATATCATTCTGCAACTGCCTTGCTCCTGGGGAGAGAGCCTTCATGTGTCCTGTTAAAGCTTCTTTGGGATACCCATCCTCCTCAATGGTCAAGCCTGCCAAGTCGATGTGGCCCATCTGAGCGGCCACCTTTTTGATTCGTGAGATCCTACCACATTTTGCATCATTTCCTCTTGAAGTTCTAGGTGCTTCTCTGTTGCTGTCTTGCAGCTGCATCTTTTGGATCATTCCGACCATCTGGTCCTGTCGTTTGATGATTTCTTCATGGCTTTTCATGAGCAATTGCTGATTGGCTGCAAGATTGTTGATGATGTTGCTGTCTACAGCGACTCCAGCAGTTTGTGGATGCATTTGAGGCCTTGGTTGGTGGATTGATACAGCGGTATCAGATATTAGTCTGCTGTTGGTAGGAATATGAACCCCACTGTCATATCGACTATGGGGTACCAGCATCGCTTGGGTGAAACATTCGGCGATGAAAAACTTCGAGATGGTAGCCAGGGATTACGCCCGAATCTTGGTGGTTGGCCCAGGCCGATCTCAGGCTGTAGAAGAGCGGGATTGCTAAAGGAACGGTTTGGATCAGAGTGGCAATGACATATAGTATTTCATAGACTCACACCATGAAGGTTCCTGCTGGGGGGTGATTCAATTCATCCTCGAAGCTTTTCGGTGAGGTTAGTCTCAATGGGGCAGCAGTTGAAGAGCCTGCCAGATAACTGTACCTGGCCAGCCAAATCTCACTGCAGGCTTTTGCAGAAATGTGTCCTTGCCGGTCAATTCATACTGCAGACATTGGCAGGAATTGTGTCCTCACCGGTCAGGCAACAGTTAGCTTCAACTAAAACTTGCCAATATGGTTGCTCTCTCCTGTTCACTGCTTCTCAGCTAAAGGATTGATAGAACTGTTTGGGCTGTCATCAGTTCTGTAGGACTGGAGACTAGCAGTATGGCAAGTCTCTACTGTTCAATACCTATTGGCTAAAGGTTTTATAGAACTGTTTGGGCTGTCATCAGTCCTGTAGGACTGGAGACTGGCAGTATGGTGAGTCTCTACTGTTCAATGCCTATTGGCTAAGAGTTTGATAGAACTGTTTGTGCTGTCATCAGCTCTGTAGGACTGGAGACTGGCAGTATGGTGAGTCTCTACTTAAATGCTTGTTGGTTAAAGGTTCAACAGAACTGAAGATTGCCAGTACAGTGAGTCTCTACTGTTTAATGCTTGTTGGTTAAAGGTTTAATAGAATGGTTCAGGCTGTTTTCAGCTGTGTAGGACCAGTATGGTGACTCTCTACTACTCAGTGTATGGTTGAATGGAACTGTTGATCCTTCATCTGTCTTTGTTTGGCTAGAGACTGTCAATATAGTGAGTCTTCACCATTCAGTGTTTGTTGACTAATGGTTGAATAGAACTGCTGGTCTTTGCTTAGCCAGAGACTGGCAATAGGGTGAGTCTCCACCATTCAGTTTTTGTTAGCTAATAGTTGTGTAGAACCATTAAGCCATTGTCTGCCTCTGTTCAACTGGAGACTGCCAATATGGTGAGTCTTTAACATCAAATATTCCAGTTGGATAGAACTGTTGGGACAATGTATGATTTTATTGAACCAAAAAAAATCATTGCAGAAAAAAGCCTAGATGATGAATAGAACCTAATTGCTTAGTAGGTAACTGCGCTGCTACACTGACTGAGCCATAGAACCATATCTTCAATTGTTAAATGTAGTCTGATAGCAGCCTTATACAACAAAATTTTTAATCAAGTTCCAAAGCCAAATGACAAACACAGTAAAAATATGGAAATAAACATGTGGTGCTATGGTGCAGTTAGTTGTCTCTGACCTCTGTTGGAATGCTACAGCCAAACAACAGAGTTCAACCCCGGCTGCAACATTTGTTTTGCATTTTAAATGTAGAGAAATTCAGAACCATAAAATACTCAAAATGTTCTGTCTAACTATTTGATGGCATGGTTATAATATACCAGAACTTCAATGTAGATATCTTCAGAACCACACAATACTTGAAAAGTTCTGTGCAACTACTTAGGTTAATGGTTACAACCTGCCAGTTCTGCTGGTTAGAGATGTTCAGAGCTGTAGAATACCTTCAAGGACAATGGTTATCACTGACCAGAGCTGTGTTGTGTAGTTTTTGGGAACCAGTGGCAATAGAACAGTTGTTAGTAATGTAGAACCATTGAAAAGACATAGGGTCAACTATAACTATTGCCTTTCTATACACATTGTTATACTTGGCGACTGTTAAGGTGACCCTCAACCACTCCCTGGCCGGCCAGGACACAATTCCTGCAAAAGCCTGCAGTATGAATTGACCGGCGAGGACACATTTCTGCAAAAGCCTGCAGTGAGATTTGGCTGGCCCGGTACAGTTATCTGGCGGGCTCTTCAACTGTTATCCGGTCTCAATGCAAACAAGAATTCCGGCTTACGAAAACGGAGGATTTTGAGAAGCAGGGATCCCTTGACCCTCATCGATGTGCGACGGCCTGTTCAACACATATTGGTGCATGTTGGGTGGAGGTCTTGTTATGGTTGATGACAAGTACCCTAAAATTATGTGATGTTTTTGGTACATACGGTAATTCCGTATTTTTCAGCACTTACTGCCTATTTAGTGAGACAGATTTTCCCATGTCTTGGGTATGTACCTCAAAAGCTTTGAAAGACAGTTTGGCAACATACGTATGATCTGTGTTTCGATACCATAGGATGATGTCACCATCGGAAGTAAGTCTTTTTGCAAGTCTTTTTGATAATAGTTAATCTATCCTAAAGCGTTAATTACAAGCCGTACATCTCAATCAAAATTGCGTTCAAGTGCACAATCAACAGACGGATAATATCATTCCATGTGTCCCTGTTAAATCCCTGGAAGTCGAATACCTCTATATGGGTTCGTCCACCTGTAAAGTTAGAAAATGATGTCCTCAAAAAATCAGAAACTTACAGCCTGTGCAGGGATAGGGTGGACGCAGAACTATCATCTCCAGCACCAGGTGCACCAATCGCTCTGTTGTGATTCGTGAGATCGATGCATGATTTCGTGGACACGGACGCACCTAATTTATGGCTGAATCTGGTGAAAACGGGGTATGGCATCCAGATATATCTGCGTCTACACTGGCTGTTCCATTGATATTGTCTTCTCCTCCAGTTCTTCGACCTCCCTACCTTCCAAAAAGGCCCCAGCCGGAAGCAATATATATAGCCAGGCTCATCTGCTGGAGATGGGTCCCCAAATAAAGCTTCCAAAAACTCCATTTGTGCTCGAGCAATCTGCCATGGTGTAGGCCGCTGATGGCTACAAACAACAAGTGAATGCAACTACAAACATTAGTCGCGTTAGATATGGCTGTTCAAACCAGAGCTCAGTGATGTATTCAGAGCCCGATTTTCATTCCAATCTCATAAGTACTCTGCTGCCTCAGCCACCCATGAATGCAACAATGCGCAAGTTTGCACCGTGTCGGCGTCAAACCACCACACGACTGTCGTTCCCTATTTGATGTATCTCACTTACAAACACGAGCCCGGAACACATCCTTAATCCCTAATCATTATTTCCTGCCCCCGAAGAAGGCATAGACAAATCCGATGAAGCTTCCAAAGCTGTTTCCTATTCTCTCAATGTACCCCGAGGAGCTGTAGCTGTAAGATTTAGGAAAAAATACTAGGCTACAGCCTGAAAAACTGATACAGAAAACATGGCTATAGCCTGGCGCAGGCTGTAGCCTGTTTGTTTCAAAAACTAGATGGATATACAAATTTCAGGCGATAGCCTGGGTCTGCTCTATACTGGTTCATTTTGGCTAGCTGGTTTGCTATGCCTTTAGGCTATAGCCTGTAGTTTTACAAAACTAATACCATTGGTTCATCTTAGCTGGTTTGTGTCATGTTATAATTAAACTGGTCTATAAATAGTTAGAAGAGCCAAAATGAATATCATAGCATGACCAAAGCATGATAGATGAATATGAGTAGAGTAGGTAAGGATTAACTGTGAGAATTTTGTATTTTGGTATTAATAGATACAGGATATCTGATAAAGACACCTGTCTTTCCCACAAGCAGTGGGACCTGGTTGCCAGGTCTAATAGGCCTACACTGCTCATTAAAGGAGGACTTAATTTGTGGACCATAGCATTTCGCCTTGCCATTTCTGGCAGTCCTAAATATAAAAAATCATCAATAGATGTAAACAAACTGACAAAAAATCAGAGAAAATAATGTAGGGTGGGAATGACAATGTGACCATGAGAATTTTATTGGTCATCACTAACAGATCACATGACCTTATTTTATCTTTGTTTATCAGTTGTAAATAACAAAAAGTAGCCATGAGACAGATGATTCAGAATATGTAATTTGTTTGCTGAGATAAGCTGAAATCAGCTGGGAAATGAGCAAATAAACATGCCCAAATCTGGAAGGTTAGTTGTACAAAAAAGTGAAAATTTGTGAACCTAGGCTTTTTCTATGATTTCAACTGTATAGTTGGTGGGAGATGAAATTGCCTTTTTTGGCAAGATATAGACAGGTGACTATGCTAACTTTAGAATCTGCTGAAACTGGGTTTTTGATCTCAACTGTGGCATTTGTGGAAATGAAATTGCCTATAAAAAGAAACCCTCTTTCTATAGGCTAGTCTAAACACCTATACAGACCAGTATT
>QLOY01000236.1:0-19040 GCA_003313965.1 Megacollybia marginata | reverse complement strand
ACTCAAGCAAAACCACTTTGAAAGAAGTTTGATTTGTCGATCGAACTTTGCACGTTTAAAGACCTGAGGAGCTTCTATTCTAAAGATAGACTCCATATCCGTACACTAAGCAACAAGACTCTAAAAAGTCGTCGTCCGCAGAGGCCTTCTCTTGTGACAAACTTCAGAAAGAGCATTAACTCACACCCCCGGAATATAAAGAGAGACTAGTGCATCTCAGTAGGAGTTAGTTAGTGTGTGTTTTGGTGTTGTTTGTGGGTTGTGATTGTTGCGGATCGTTTTCCGTGCGACTTCCCTCGGCCATTGCCTCCGCTCGCTTCTAGCGCCTGTCTCAGGTGTCGACAGCCCCGCACGTGTGCAGACCCTGCCCCGTAGCGTTCCTATCAGCGCTCCTGTAGTCTCTCATCAACTCTCGGTGCAGGCTGTTGCTCGAAGCCCTCTTGTGGGTCAGGTGCATGTACCAGTTCTTGCTTCACATGTCGAGAATGATGCAGCTGTCATTGTTAAGGATGTAGTATCAAAGTAGTTGGTAAGTCCGCTACCTTCGTTCTACCTAGACTGACCCTTTGAATAGAAATCTTGTGTTGTACTGAATATACCTCATGGCAGTGTCAGTGATCAGAGGGAAAGTGGTGCTATTGGATCGTATCAGCAGCTGGAGTGTTTAGGTCATTAGCAGAAACATCAAAGATGTCCCTTAGAGCTGAATAAGAGTTCATGCACTGTGTAGAAGGGACTTACACCCAAAACCTTTTCAGATGGCTTTCAAGCAAGAAAAAGTTTTTTCACAATTATTTTTGGTAATCCATAAATGAAAAATTTGCAAGGTCCTGCAAAAATCAATAGTTTCAGGTATAATTTTTTTTACAAGGCCAGATGATGTGGCAAGTATTATGTAATTAAAGTTTGTTACCTGCAACGTGCATAATGTTGTCTCCTGCCTATCAGTCTCCTGCATTCCAGTCTCCTGCATTCCAGTCTTTCTCATACAATAAGATTGAATCTCCTCTTGCTCTTGCTAGGAGTGTTTGCAAAGTTGGAGATGATGACTACCAGATGATGAATGCATTAAACATCAGAAATTCTGAGGTATGTTTCCATCATTTCAGTTGCTTTGTGCTCATGCATGTTTTGTTTCAGCACCTTACCAGGGCAGCGGCTTTGGACAGAAAAACGGCTAGAACCTCTATGTGTCTTGCGCGAGCATGCTGAAACTCCATCTCAACAGAAAGGAGCAAAATCATGTTCCAAATCAAGGAGTGCCAGCTATTGGAGAAACATCTTCATATTCGAGCTCGTCATTCCAAACTCTGGCTCCAGTCTGCTAATGAGGAGATTAGACATCTTCTTCATCTCTTGCAAAGCAATGACATGAAAGAAAGCTCTATCTCAGATGACAAATCCTTCCCGGATGATGAATACATTCCAGATGCTGATGAGGAGCCCATTTCAGAATCAGCAGACCCAGAACCTACTGACTCCAGCTACAGTTCTGCTCTTCAGCGTAGCACCAAGCTGGAGGGCTTGAATGGAAAAATGATACGAAACTCTTTGAGTATAGCACGAGCACACCGTAACACCATCTCAACAGAAAAGGCCTCACTCGTCTCCCAAATCAAGGAGTGCCAGATATTCCAGAAAGGTCTTCGTCTTTGAGCTGAATGTGCCAAAATCTGGCTACAGAAAAACGATGAGGAGATCGGAGTTTTACTTCATCTCCTAGACAGTAATGGCATTAAAGAAGACTCTATCTCAGATAACGACGAGACTCCGTCTCCACCAGTTCCAGCTCCAGCTCAGGTTCCACTGTTTTCAAAACGGTATCTGATGAGATGGAGCCTCCTACATCACCAATCCCATCATCTCAGATTCATCCTTTTGCTCTCATAGACTGCCACAAAGAATCAGATGGACATTGAGATCATGGTATTGGCACAACCGCGAAGAGGAAGGACAATGTACTGCTTAAGCATACTGGGAGGTATGTACATCGATCGATTGTCCGATCATATGTAATGTATACATGATGATTACACGTGTGAACTGATAGTAATACTTCTTTCTTTCTTCTTATGACCACTGACAATGACAAACCCACTGATAATTCAGAGCCTTAGTTTTCTCCTTGCTACAGAGAAGACTCCGACTACTTTCATTACTCTGCGCCCCCCCTAGCGCCACCCCCTGTCAGTGGTGATGCGGGCTCAATCGATTTAGTAAGTATCCGTTTCATGATTGTTCAGAGATATAATGCTCTTTTAGTCACTAAACCATCGCCAAGAACAACATCGCCTTCTCCCTGACAACCAATTCTTACCGGCTTATCCCAGCACATCATCTGTGCCCCCCAGAGTGCCACCATACCTTGGTGCTAATGTTCCATACAACTATGACACTTTTGTCCCTCTTCCCCAAGAGCAAGCAGGCCTTGTCCCCAACAACCAACCCTTATCCCAACCCATGGCTTATCCCAACCCATCCGCAACCAATTACTATGACACCTTTGTCCCAGAGCTTCCCCCAGCCTCAACCCTTACCTTACTGGGCTTATCCCAGCCCATCTGTGCCCCCCACAGTGCCACCCCTTGGTGGTATTCCATCATACATCTGAGAAACACAAACCCGCCTTCTGGCCCTTCCCTCACTTGATACCCGATTGCCCCATCATTGGGCTTTGCGCAGTGGCCAATCCACCTCATCTGTGTCCCCTACAGTGCCACTCCTTCACAGTAACCTATCCTACAATGCTTATCACGAACAACCCGGCTTTCCCTCACCTGCCACTGGCACCTTGTCACATTATTCCAGTCCTTCTGTTTCTAGCTCAAGGTCACACTCTTCCGGTGTTCGAATTACTGCCTCAGGCATTCCAGTCAGCTATAAACGATGGATCCAGACGCAACCCAAATCCGAGTCGCTACGTCCCAACTTGAAGCAGCATCTTTCTGGTCCCAATACCCCACTCAGTGCTGCACTAAAAGATGCTAAATTGTTGGTGGCACAACACGTATACGTGGTTAATTCATTCCCGGAGTGGATATATCAAGAAGACGGTGAACTCGTTCCAGTAAAAGGAAGAGACTGGGTAGCTGCAGAATTAAAAAACAAAGTACCCTATTTCTCAAAAGAGCTTGGTGAGTCTCCAGTCTGTGGTGTTTGATATACTATCAATCCCTTATAGGTCAGGACCCAGTGGTAGAAAAGGCAGTGTTGAGAGCGGTGAGTAGTCGTTCGTTTCGGCAGTCGGAATTTTACAGTTTCTCAGTTAAAGACCATGATCTCTGTCATGCGTGCCTTTATCTGTAGTAAAGTTCACCAGCTGATCCTGACAGTCTATCAGCTGTGCCCACCATCTACACCAGATGAGATCAAGAATAAGATCACAGACTTGATGAATGACCCAACTGGATGTTCAGCCTGGGGAGATGCCTTCTACACTATATGTGAAGATGTATGGCAATGTCTAGTCAAGCGGCTGGAATATCTGACCTGTTTGTAGAACAAAAAGCTTTACTTTGGGCACCCAGCAATAAAATCTCTTATCAAGCACATCTTCTGGGGCCCAAAGGGCATTGTGATAAAAGAAAGCTTATTAGCAGACTTCAAGACGCTCTTTCCAAAGGCCTCACAATGATTGCAGTCAAACATGGCCTCAATGTTCTCCACCAGGGCAAGAATATATCATTTAGTTCGGTGATAAGACCGCTAGTTGGCAAAGGCTGGAAATCTTTCAAAACGCCTCCTAAGGCGAATTCCAGGCATCTCCTAATCAAGAGGAAGACCCTCTTAGAGACTAGCCTATAGGTTAGAGGGTACCCCATGTCATAAGAGGCATGTGGCATCGATCGTGGAGTATATCACTCCCGCGGGTGGTCAAATCAGACTTAAGATGAGTTGGCTTGGGCCTAAGGCTCGGTCAATTGTATCTAAGTCACTCATCATCACCTTGACCGCAATCTACATCATATCAAAAGTCTATAGAACTAAATAGCCGGCTTCCAGTGTTGAAGTCATATCTCTTAGAACGAGATCAGGAATGTCTGAAGCCAATGGGTTTGCTTAGGAAATGATCAATCAGGCAATATGCCGACAGTGTAATGACACCTCCTGGGAAGAGAGTCAAGGAAGCCCTGATGGTAAGACTTACTACCGGGGGCTTTCTAAGAGCATACTAGCAGACCCTCTGATAGAGGCATCTTGTCAGAAGAAGCACAATAAAACTGCCTACTAACTAAAGTTGTCTTAGGTACACGAATACAACACCAGCAATACGCAGCCGTCGCTTAAAGGCAGGATTGACGTGTCATGCCAAGATTACTGGACCAGTTTGACACATCCCTATGGCACGGCACTCCTGCAGCAGTAAAAGGATGAGGAATCAGAATGGCACATACACATACTAGTCAGGTGCTTAGAAGGTTCTAGAAGGAATTAGAGAGTATAAAACTGGGAGGAAATAAGGAAGGAAAACAGAATACAGACAAAGACAGAACAGTGTGTATTTTGCAGGTATATACTACCTTGCATTTTGAACCACAGATTACATAGCATCTAATCGCACGAGAAATTGCTGCGTTTAAGACTAACTAGTACTGCTTTAAGGGAACGTTTGCATCGTAGAGTGTCCGGGCACTCCCGCTCAGACATCATCAACTTGAAGTTGAGTGAACCAAGTACTGCCTGAGAGCCAGAACAGTTCCTGTAGTCGCCGAAGTAAACTTGCGTGCGAGTCACTGACTTAGTACCTCATCCGTTCCCGTATCCTCAAGGCCGCACTCGTTGCCATCGAACTTAGTACCGCTTAACAGCCAGAACAGTCCCTCCGCACTTGCCACCACCTGCACTAAGGAGTCATCCTCCTAAGTGCACCTAAGTCCGCTGTTTAAACTACACTGGCATCTAAGCCCACAGTCTCACACTCTGGCATCTGAGTACTTCTTAACGGAGTCTCCACTCGTTCTAATGAACACCCTCCTTCATTGTTTCACACAGTGATCCTTGAGATCTTCTAAGTCGAAGTCTCACCCGCAACACTTAGGACTCATCTGATGGTCTCCCGTAGAACATACAGTTCATCTGAGTCAATCCAAAGCCCATTTGATTGAAGTCTGCCCTAAACAAGCGACTTTCTGATCGTTCTCGTTTAGTTATACCACTCACGTACTTACAAGGGGATATAACATCTCTGTTACTTAGAAGAAGCATCAGGGTGGTACTTAGGAGAAGTACTACTTTGAGTGTTAGGTTTTGGGTTGTGGTTTAGTTACCTCGCCTCCTTTGCTTAGGTAGTCTTGTTTCCTCTGTAGCATAGTTGGCTCGCCTTTTCCGTTATCGCACGGTCAGGTTCCCTTTCATCGGACACCTATGGGCCACTATACCATGTGCTCATGAACGAGTTAAATACAGTTTTGAAAAGAGACAAATGCAATATACTTGCAGAACTATCACAAGCATAAGTCCATATGCAACGTCGATTCTGTGTCACTGTCGCACTTAATAGGGCCGATTTGGATCACTTCAGTAGCCAGTGTTGGAACATGGTGGAAGACTCACCACCTCAATCATCAATAGCTGAGGCTGCTGGCAGCAATTCCCAACTGGAGACTGGAGTTGCGTTCAGCAATTCAGAAGGGAATTCAGAAATAAATTCTGATTTTGCTGGCTGTTCTGCTGATAACAGCCATTTCACAATGTCTGAACTTGCACTTTCAGAATGGAATTCATATGATGATGCAGGAAAGACCTTTTTCTTGAGCTTGGAGGATACAGAACCAACTGCAAAAGGCAATAGGGATGGTGCTAACTAAAAACTGTCATATTTATTTGTACAATTTTGAATTTTTGCTACGCTGCCCAGTTTGAAGTACACTTGCAGTATAGAAATAAGTTAACAAATGTAAGTGACTGATACGAGACAAAACTAGCTTAAACAGCAGGCCATGCCCTAAAAAAAAGGCTTTTCTGCCTGGTTGTAACCATGGAGAAAAAAGCCTTACACATGGTTATAACCAGCCCCTGCCAAAATGCTTACTCATCAATAGCAGGCAGGGCAGGTACACTCCCCATTAGGATAATGGGGCAGGCAGCCATATTTGGCTCACTTGATAAATCCTAGTAAACAAAGCCTGAGCAGGATGTGCTGCCCAGCCACTGCAGCACCACACCAGCTTCAAGCTACAGCCATTCTTATATTGGGTGTAGTCTTGAATAAAATACACTGTTTAGGCTACATTTAGGGCAGAAATAGGACCAATAGTAGCTGGATTGAATTTCTGCTACTGGATGCATTGGTAAACACAAGTAAACAATCTGTTGCAGGGGTCTGCTAGGACCCTGGATTATGGTAGGATAGGTTAGATAGCAGTTCAGACAAAAGGACCCCCCAAAATCCCAAAATGCTAGTTCAAGGTTCGGATAAAGGCTTGAGCGGCAGAGAGGCTGGTGTTGAAGTTCGGATATTAGGGTGGGAGCAAAGGGGCATGTCCGAGGCTCAAACATTGGCATCGCCACTACCTGGTGGCATCAAATTGTACCCCTCATACCACTACACTACACAACTCATGATATCCTATGGTGTATTGGCATAGAATACATGGATTCAAGTCAGCTATTGTGACTGTCAGGCATCAGCCAATAGCAGCGGTCAGAGTCGACGATTTGTCAACGATTCTGACAGCGATTCTGATCCAATTCTGGATGGCATCAGAATCACCGATTCTGACAGAATCACCCAGAATCGTCAGAATCGTCACGATTCTCAAACACGATTCTTGAAGACAATTCTGCCTTTCCCATGGCTGTCACTGTAGGTCACTGTGTTGGTTTGCTCTTATGTAAACTGTACAGTCCCTCAGACATCGTAAAATAGCAGTAAAATACACAGCTGAACTTGGTAGTGTTCCTCCCTGAGCCTCCCTCTGGCTGAAATCCTACTCAAAAGAGAAAATAGATGGAAAAGCTGAGAAAACATACTTTCAAGGCTTCAAAGGTTCCAACCAAAGAAGCTAAGGCAGATACTAAGGTTAAGAAGGGAGCAAAGAAGGAGCTGCCTATTGTGCTTGCCAAACAGGATAGCAGCACAGATGAAGAGGAAACCAGTGGAATCGAGCACAAACATTCACAAAATCAAAGCCTGACGGTCAGAGTCGAGGCCAATTCTCACACGATTCTGACATCAAAATCGTTCCAGAATCGGATCAAAATCATTGTCAGAATCGTGGTTGAATCATCAATTCTGACCGTAGCTAATGTGAACAACTATGAAACAATGGCCAGGCAATCTGATCTCTGCTGTTTCCAAGCTGGGTCTCCAGATTTTGAAGCATAGTCACGGGCCCCAATCTCACATTCACTCATCATATAGTTTCCACACAAAGACCTTTGGTTTGATTCCACCATACCTCTTCTTAACTTCCATCTTGACCCTGAAGGCAGGTATAATCAACACCACCATTGCAGTCTCCAAGGATGATTTGTCTCTCTTTGAAAGGCTCAAAGAGGACAGGCACAGGCTTGCTAGCACAGTGAAAGTGTTTCAGAAGTGACAGAAACCTGAAGAAGACGTAGAGGCATAAATCTGAGACTAGTATACATTAAATAAAGCAATTTCTGTGTTGGGGCGCGATTTTGGGTATTTTTAGAAGGCCAGATCAGAAATTCGGACAAGATCTGGGGTCAGAGCGACCATGGTTTGCATAAGAAAAATTTGGGATTTTGGATCTAACCTATCCTACCATAATCCAGGGTCCTGGTCTGCTATGTGGCTGGTGCTGTCAAATACTGGTAAACAAATGTGCTGCTGTAGGTTTCTTAGCTATCAGGTTGGATTGTTCTAGCCAGATCATATTTATTTAAGGACTATAGTCTTAGATATGTAGAGAATGTGTTTTTAAATAGATTCAAACCAGAATTATGTGCTATTACAGTTGGATTGTGTTCGTGCAGTTGGATGTAGAGGCAAAATACTAGTAAATGGTTACATCTCTGCTTTCCAGCCAGAGCTATCACTCAGACCCAAAGGACATGTAATGTATATCCCAGATAGTCTACAGCTGTAGTAATCATAGGTCTTAAACCAATATGAGCAGCATTTTGGATGTTGCTGGATGTTACGGTTGTCGAGCTCAGACGTGCCGGTCTGATAACCATGTGCCTCGGAACCCCGGTTCTGAGATAGCTGACTCTCTCCAATAACAGAAAAGCGGTCGAACCAGAGCTACATTCCCTATATGAATGCAATGCTGTGAGTCACAGATTGTACAGGAAACATAAGAGAGTACTTATACCAAATTTGAAAGGTCCACAGGTACTTGGAGAGTGGGAGTGGCCATAGAATGCATCTAGTATCTGAAATAATAGCTTTTGAGTGTGGATTTGGAAGATCTCACACCAACGGAAAGTTTTGGTATTTGATCTAATGACATTAAAGAATGTATATACTGAGATCTGAATAATTCCATACTGCCATTGAGAAGATATAGACTCTAAATGTTCAGACATCGTGTTTTTGGGTGCTTTTCACTTGAAAAAAACTCTTCTGTGTTGCCTACAGAGTGATTAAGGCTTAGTGGGTGCCAGAGAATGATTGCATACTTACCTGCAATGGATTAGAGGGCCAGATTTGACTTGACACAATCTGGACAAGGAGATGCTAAGTGAACAGTAGTTCCACAAGTCATTAAACATGAACCAATATCACTCACATCTTGACCAAAATTGGCTCACTATCTGAACCATTAGAATCAATTTATATAGTGAGTAGTTGAAGTGTATGTCGAAAAAGTGGATGGTTAAGCAGTTGATAGCAATGTAGAAGGGTTTGAAGTTCAAGCGCCTGTGCGCTTGTCACCTTTTGGCAGATGGGAATCCTGGATCAGTGGCTGTGCACACAGGCACCATTGTTCCCTCCACTCACCAAACCAACAATGAATCTCCCTCAAACTGTGCACACCACCAGCAATGCATCTAGAGGCATGTAGGATATGTCTCTCAATGTACGGGAGCACTGGTAAGTCAATGATCCAATGAATTTGAGTTTTCTCACCATGTCTAAGCACAAACACCAATGCCCTTGCCATGTCGTCCCCTTTCTGTTCATGCAGCCACTGTTCATCTGATCTACCCCCTCTAATACGATTAATGCAATTCACCAGCTCAGTCGCATGCTCTGCTTCCGTTTCCCTCAACGACACAACAAGGTATGTTCTACAGTCCAACTAACCAGCTGCTGCCAATTCCATTTGCAGCCCTGTTGTCCAACGCCAACCCGAACAGCACCAGTTCCCTTCCTGTTGTCCAGGATGATGCCAGTTCCTTGCTGTTGCTAATTGCTGCCCAATCCCTCAATCAAGGTAAGTGTTTCAAATCCAATGCCAAACTTGCGAATCCTAACTAAACCCTTGCAACCAACACCTATGTGTACCCTGCCACCCCGCCCATTATCCCTGAACTGTTACCCCCAAACCAATGCTCTCGTTGTCAGGTTCATCCTGTTGCTCCCTCAAATACCAACACCGCCAAATCCCCTCGCAACCAACGCCTATCATTATCCCTGAACCGTTACCCCCAAACCAATGCTCGCATCGTCAAGTTCATCCTGCCACTCCCAATGACCGGTTATATTGGTAACCAGTCATCCAAACCCTCAGCCCTGATGGCCACCTATTTTCACTCCCTGGTCCCATCCATACCCTTCCCAATGTGCATAGGTAGCATCACCAACCGTTGACGTGTCATCTTTGTAAGTATTCTGCACTATTCTAGAGTTCCACATCCCTCCACATCCCTCAATTCCACTGCCACCACCCCCAAATCATCTGACAACCCAACCAACCAACAATGAGTTCTGCACCCAACCAACACCACCAAAACAACGCTCCATTCTGGCTACAATGAATACTCTCACCACAGTGCAACTGCTTCCATTGCTCGGCTTCAAATCTCCGCCCAACTGCTTCCCTTGTAATTATTGGTTTCGGCCCTAAACCAGCAACCACTGCATCCTCAAGCCTAACGCTACGTTTTGAGACCCACTGTCACATTCAGCCCTAAACCAGCAACCACTGCATCCTCGAGCCTAACACTATGTTTCGAGAACCACCGTTGCATCCCTAAGCCCACTGCATCCTTTACTCCAAATAAACCGCTGCCACCACTCTGCTATCAGGTACATGCTGAAGCTCAGTAACTCCAGCCCTGCGTGTTTTCCGATTCTCGCCAGCCCAATTCAATCGTCACCAGCACAGCATTTGCATATAAATGCGAGTGCTTGTGAAAATCGACGTATAGCAACATGGGCATTATGCCCTATATTAATTATTCTTTTTTCTATACAATATTGTACTATAGTCTATGCATAATTACATGAATAACTGTAATTTTTAATTCAATTTTTGTGTAATTTATTTATTTGTTGAATTCATCTGTATTTATCCGTTAAATCCACCTATGAAGGCCTACATATTGCCATCTCTACACTATGCATACATCCTGAATACCATTTCAGTGTCAATGGTGCAGCTACAGAAGGAGCAATGGCATTGTAATACCCCTGTAACGCACCCGCATGTAGTTTTGCTGACTGGTCAACAACAACAAACAAAGGGGCGGGCACATCATGCATCACCCGCCTGCTCACCTACTATTTTAGGATATACATACTGGTCCATATGGTGTTCTGCCTAAGAAAATAGGCATTTGGCATGGTTATATCCATGAAAATGCCTCACTATCTGACATGGTTATAACCATGTTCTGAGGCTTTTTTAAAAAGGGTTATAACCATGCGGAAAGGCTTTTTGGTGCAGCAAAGGGTGTAAACAGAGACTAGGTTTTTGCCTTTTGGTTAAAGTGCAGTAGCGGGACGAGTTTTGCAATGTTTGTGAAACAGAGGAAATGAAGTTGGCAGACCATGCAAATTGAAAGGGTCAGGGTACCTTAATATATACTGTGCAAACTGTGAGATTGCCGTGTACATTTTTGGATTGGATGCAAAGCTCTGAAAGATAGGGCAGGCACTGTGTGAGAGCTCGGTGGATAGATTGCATTGCTCTTCTGTTGTCAGATATGCAATTTCGATATCATGTATGTGCGTCAGAAGGACAATCTCGTATGGGCACGGCGCGGTTGCTTCCGAGTGGGGGTGAGGGAATAAAACTGCAGCAGGAGGAAGTGATACAGTTGGCATCATCATCGAGGACAGCTCCGACGATGGAATAATCTGCTCTGTTCAATAGAATTGCCAGCATTGGAGTAAAAACTTACCTTCTGTGTGTTTACAAACTTCATTAAGTGTAGGTTTGTTTCTCAACAACAAGTTGGGATTTAGGAGTAGATCAGCATGAGATAGCACTGGCATCGGTATCCAGGTTTTTAGCATTCAGAGGGCATTGACGTTGCGTTCGGAAGAGCTGAAAGAAGGCAGTACTCAAATGAAGTACTGCAGTGCCTATCACTACAGTGAAATGGCTCAGGAGAGGGTTGGATCAAGTAGCTTAATGTGTTCCAGACACTGGAATCGTTTGAGTGCATAAAACTTACCTATTGATTGCAGATGTGGCACAACATGAGCTTTGGTGAGAAATGAGTTGTATCACGTGGTCACTCTCCTTTTCTTACTACTATCATCCGAGTCCCTTTCCTCCAAGCTCAAGGTCCAACTGAAGTAAGTCTTTGTATTTATCTTTTGTCTCATTAATTAGTTGTAGCTCTACATATACTCCCCTTTCCAACAACGATTCACTGTGGTGACAAGTCGTTTCAGTACTCTATTTGAGTACTCAGCTCTTCTGAACGCGATGCTGGTGACCCACTATGAACATCAGATCCTTGTCCAGCCTAAGCCCCACTCTGTTCTGCATGATGTCGGGCTGCCAAAGTCTCATTGGCCAGTGATACAAGGAGTTCCTTTCCCCCAAGCTCAAGGTCCAACCTGTTATGAACAGAATTTATCTATTAGTTTCTTTTTCATTTCATTTTCATTTCCTTTTCATTTGTATTCATTTTCCATCTTATTTCCACTATATCTCGGCTTATTCCTATCTCCTATCTTCTATTTCTACATTGTCTCCATTTAGTCAGTCTTTCTCATCATTTCATATCTATATCTCCATTAGTAGTACTTATCCATTGTCTTGGTTCTCTTATCTTTTAGACTTACCTTTCTAGTTCCAGCTTCTTTTCATATATCATTCATGTTCCAGCCATTTCTATTGTCTTCTCTTATGCTCCATCCATATCTATTAGTCAGGATGCTTACCTATAGCTGTGTATATAAGTAGGGGTACTATTGATGTATTCCCTTAGTCTTGATATTAGTCTTTTCTCCCACTTCTACCACTCAGAGTGTCCTCTAAGTGCAAGATCTCTTCAGTTATCGTCCTGGAGGCATGCTAGGTTCATGATGGAGTCCCCAAAGGCAGCAGGTTATATTATGTAAGATGTGGTTCTAGTGGATGCCTGACACAACCAAAGTAAGTTTTCATATTTTTTTGTCTCATTAATTAATTGTAGCTCTACATATACTCCCCTTTCCAATGACGATTCACCGTGGTGACAAGTCGTTTCAGTACTCCATTCGAGTACTCAGCTCTTCTGAACGCAATGCTGGTGACCCACTACAAACATCAGATCCTTGTCCAGCCTAAGCCCTGCAGCTCTTCAATATGTACTCTGCCAGTCAGGTCTTTCCTCAGTGACATTCATAAGGTTGGCGATCCCAGCTACCCAAAACTCAACAGAATCAGTGCAGTCTACTATACTTGTAAGTTTCTTGACCCCAATCGAACTGGTACTAACATTCATACAGTACAAATGAGCATACCAGACTATCTCCCTGCCAATAGTGCTCTTCTCCAGCTTCTGAATCGACTAAAAGGTCTCGCTCCATCCACCAGAAGTGCCAGAAATGCTGCGTCCTCCCCAGCTCTAACACCATCACCCAGGAGCATATAAATGCCTGATTTGTCCCCCCCACTAATTGAAGGGTCACTCCGACAACAAAGCAAATACTGTGATGTTACAAGTCTGGGTTAGTTGTTGGAGTAAAGGTAGATTCGCTCCTCTGTTCCTCCTATCATGCTAATGCCGTTGTCAGATCAACAGCAGCTGAAAAGAATATAGTCGTAGATGCGTCTCGGACAGCTACTACATCTACCTGAAACAACTGGAGCCGGTCCAGGAGGAATGCGGCATCAATGAGGATGCGGGACTCGGTATCTGCTACAGTGTGGACTCGCAAATATATGTTCCCCTTTCCACTGACGATTCACTGTAGTGACAAGTTGTTTCAGTGCTTCATTCGAGTACTGCCTCATCTCTTCTGAATGCGATGCTTTTCTATCTCAGATGACCTGGTGACACTCGCAAGTTCACAAGGTGGATTCTGCTAGGGAGAAGTACATAAGCTGCTCACACCTTTCACTCTCTTTTCTTCACAAGCATCGTCATGCCCACCTCCAGCCAATCTCGAACTATCGCTTCACATCTGTCTTGTTGATCCGTGTTACTCTAGTTTGGGTGTACTCAACTGCATGAGAATTTTCTGGTGCATTGTCATGCAATGCAAATCCCTCTTAATCTCAAATGTTGTAAGGGTTGGCGGAGAGGTCAGTACCACAGGGAGTGCAGCTAGACAACCATGCACCCAGGCGTTATCGCCAATTCGGGTCGCAAAGCAAAACAATATTGTTGTAACTTGATGCTGTGTTTTTTGTGTTAAGTTCACTAAGATCGCTAAAATCGGCTACAATCGGCTAAACCAACTAAATCAATTATCCAAACCTTACGTGGCTGTTATGTCCCGTGCAGAACGACACTGTCGCGAACACTATTCGGTGACGCGCTTCCGTAGCCTGTGTGCCGTAATTTCCGAGGGTCTCCGAACGTGTCCAAAGGGTTCCGACGGAGATCCGACAGGAACCGACGTTACGGGGTCAGGTTGCCGAAGTTAAGGTATCGGGAAGTTCGGGAAGTTCGGGAAGTCGGAAAAGAAGGTCGGAGGGCGAACTGGAGAAGGTTGCACGAAGACAAGACTGGAAGACAACTAGATTTTTCGTCTGAGTTCTACCGACTACTGACGGACTATTTATACTACTAACGGAAGAACTCCGGAGTGTAAGCGAGGTCATGAGGTATACATGAGGCGGTAGATAATCAGAACGAGGTATTGGGTAAATACTAAGAACAATGAAATGAATAAAGAAGTAAAGAGATCACCAGTGTCCTGGCTCCGATTGTGGAGCGCCATACCGAGTGAGTCTGAGGGTTTCCGACGGGTTCCGATGCCGGACCGTCGGGAACGTGAGGAGGATACCGACGTTGGCGTCGGGCGTCGGGATTGGATTGGCGCGGCGCGTAACAGTATCCCCTTCTTAGTCCCGAGCCCTCAAGGGACTTTGGCCTGAAAAAATTGGCTCGTCACGTGACAAGGTCAAAGCACGGGAACAGTGAGCGGTATAAGAAACGCGTCTTGATGGAATTGTTCCCACCCTCACTTGAACTCAAACCACCATGTCCCCACCACCACAACAGCACCCCTCCGACGAAAGCGACGAAGAGATTCGGGAAGCACAAGCTCGTCTCGCGGCTGCGCAGGAGAAGAGGCAAAAGAAGCAGGAGGAGCAGGAGAGGCAGAGATTGGAGGAAGAGAGGAAGAAGGCGGAGGATAGGAAGAAGAAGGAGGACGAGAAGAAGCGAAAAGCGGCCGCGGAGAAGGCGCGGGATCGAAAGGCAAGAGACGACGTGGATACGCAGTTGAAGGAGCAGCGGGACGCGGACGCAAAGGAAAGGCGTCGGAAAAGGACGGAGCGAAAGGAAAAGGATCGGAGAGATGCGGAAGAGGATGGAATGGACCCTTACGAGGGTGAACTTCAGCCTGGTGAGTGATTTTTTGTTATGTTCTTTTTCGCTGACATTGTCCAGTTCCTTGTACCCGTTGCCGTCGTCGGGGTACCCGGTGTCATTTGGCACCTACCCGCCGTGTTTGCAGCATGTGCCGTTATGGCCATGTTGCCTGTGTCTTTTCGGCAGGCCCTCGGCAGTGTCCCGCCCCTGTTCCTGCGCCTCGTGTTCCAGACCCGGAACATCGTCGTCTCCAGTCGTTGGAGGTGACGACCGATATCTCCGAGCCGGGTTCCAAGATCGAGCGCATCGGTCCTTGGCTCAGGGATGTCGCGCGAGCCATACGTGATCACGCCGAAGTGGTCGCGAGGCTGCGAGATGAGCGTCGGGCTCACCGCGTCGCCATTATGACAGCGGTGATTCGGTCTGGCGGGACCGTTGAAGATTATCGGGTATGGCGGAAAGAATTGGAGCGGGAGTCGGGAGATGAAGAGGACGAGGAGGTGAAAGGGAAAGGGAAGGCGCCGGCTCGAGGGGAACAACCCTTCGAGGACTTGGCCCGGGACTTCCATGCTCAGCAGGAGATGGAGGTTGATCCATCGCCTGAGTTGGGAGGACCAGTAGCGAGTCCGTCGAGGACTGCCGGGGAAGGGTTGGACGGAGTCGGTGAAGGATCGGGACAGGTCGGAAAAGACGCGGGTGATCTATTCGAGCAGGCGGAGAAGGCTCGATTAAAGTCAGAGGAATTTGAGGAGGAAGAAGAAGAAGAAGAAGAAGAAGAACGGCCGAAGAAGAAGAGAAAGGTGGCGAAAGGTAGAAGTAGGGTGGAATACAAAGATGACAATGAAGACCTGGTAGGAACTCCCGTGGAGCCTTCCGGGAGTTCTTGGCACGATGACGAGGAAGTTAACGAAAAGAGTTCCGGGAAGAACTCGGAAAAGTCGGGTTCTTCCGCGGGAACTCGTAATTAATTGTATATAAAGTATTTCTTAATTGTATATTTTTTTTTTGACTTTTAACGGGAATGAATGTAAGTAAGAGATCGTAAGAAATAAATGATCGACCGAAGTCAATCCGGAAATTCCAGAAATTTTTTCCAAGTCCCCTTTCCGAAGATCAGAGCCCGCGGTTAACCGAAGTCAACGCTGCCAAGGCCCGGGTTTATCCGGGAACCGTTGGTGGAATTCATCGACTAAGTCTTGTGAGTGACCTAAGTCGTCGGCACCTACCCATGAAAACTCGTCATCCGTTCCTTCATAACCTGCCCATCGGACAAAGTATCGGATCGGAACTCTGCACCGACGGTCCCTCTTTGAGTCTAGTATCTCGGAAACTTCGTATTCGAGGTCTCCTTCGATTTCGACCGGCGGAGGAGGTTCGGGAACTCTGTCAGGAATGTTGAGTGCGGGTATATACGGTTCAACTTGGGAGACTGGAAATACCGGATGAATACCGCGAAGGTAATTCGGGAGCCGAAGGGTGACCGAGTTTGGATTCGGACGACCGATAACTTCGAAAGGACCGAGGAGTTGTTCCGCAAACTTGCGGGTCGGTCAGGTAGTAGTGATGAACTCTGCTGAAACGTAGGCTTGCGATCCGATAGCGAACTCGGGAGCATCGGCTCTGCGTCGGTCAGCAGTCTTTTTCATGGATTCCTGCGCGTGAAGGAGTTGCGCTTGAAGGAATTCCAGAAGGGATTCCAAGGTGACTGCGAAGTCGCGGGCCGGAGCCGATGCGACATCAACGTCCTTGGAGAAGGTGAAACGCAGGTGATATCCTTTGTTAGCAAAGAAAGGTGACACACCGGTTGAAGCGTTTTCGGCCGAGTTGAGAGCAATCTCGGCGAGCGGAAGAAGTTCGTCCCAGTTGTCTTGTTGGTAAGTACAGTAGACGCGGAGGTATTGTTCCAACGTTTGGTTCATGCGTTCCGTTTGCCCGTCAGCTTCCGGATGATAGCCTGCGGTAAAGTGAAGTTTGATATCGAGGATCTTACCGAGTGCCATCATGAAGCGGGAGATGAAAACGGAGCCGCGGTCAGAGGTGATATGCTCCGGAATACCATGCTTTGAGAAGACATGGACGAGGAGGAGTCGGGCGAGGTCCTCAGAAGTGACGTCCTTGGAAGTCGGAATGCAAATGGTGAACTTTGACATGCAATCGACGACTACAAGGATTGAGTCGAATCCGCGGACCGGCGGAAGGTCAGTGATGAAGTCCATGGAGATGGAATGCCATTGTCGGGCAGGGATCGGAAGAGGTCGTAGAAGGCCGTAAGGACGATGGCGAGGGTTTTTGTTGCGTCCGCAATTAGTACAAGACTTGACATACGAACGAACGAAGGTTCGGACACCCGGCCAGACATAGTGTTGACGGACCCGAGCCAGAGTCCGATTCATTCTGAAGTGTCCTGAAAGGACATGGTCGTGATGAATCTGTAAAACTCGGACTTTCAGTGAAGGATCGTCGGGAACGTAAATATGACCGTTAAGATACAGAAGGCCTGTATCATCACCGATAGTCCATTGACCGGGGACTGCGGATCTGGCTTTGGCGAATCCGGCGGACAATTTCGGATCGTCCGGGTATGCTGCGAGGATGTCGGAATGGAGAGTTTCGATGTCGAGCGCTTCGGCTGCGCGGAGTACAGCTTCTTCCAGTAAGGTTGCTCGGAGGGAAGCAGAAAGTTGATCTTGAGCGAAGACGGGGCGTTCATTCTGAGGGTTAGCGATTGAAAAAGAACTTTTCTTTAAGGTAGACGTCCCATCGTCGGGTTAAAGCATCGGGCTTGCCTCCGAGCTTTCCCGGTCGGAACGAGATTTTGATGTTGAACTGGTTCAGGAACTCGGACCAGCGGTACTGTCGGCGAGTGAGTATCTTAGTGGTAGTGAAATACTCAAGATTTTTGTGATCCGTAATGACCTGGATCGGAATTTCGGAGCCTTCAAGGTAGTGTCTCCATTGATGGAAGGCATCGAAAATAGCGAGGAGTTCTTTGTCGTGCGTATCGTAGTTGAGTTCGGCACCGACAAAGGTCCGAGAGTGAAAGGCGATCGGGTGCATCTCGCTGTCGGAAGCGATGGTGGAAAGGATTGCCGCCAGGGCGTAGTCGGAAGCGTCGGTTTCAACGACGAGCGGTTGGCCCGGAATGTAATGCGAGAGAATCGGGGCTGATCGGAATGCAGTTTTGAGTGTATCGAAGGACTTCTGGCAATCTTCGGAAAAGACCCACGGAGTGTTCTTGTGAGTTAGTCGGGTTAGTGGAACTACGATGTGAGAGTAGTTATCGATGAAGCGACGGTAAAAATTGCAAAAGCCGAGGAAGGATTGGATGTCTTTTACCTTCCGAGGAGTTGGCCATTCCGTGATAGTACGGACCTTTTTCTCATCCATAGTCAAGCCCGAAGGCGAGAGGATGAAGCCGAGATACTCCACGGTTTGAATGTGGAATTCGCATTTCTCGGTGCCACAGAACAAGCGATGTTTCCGGAGTCGCCGGAGGACTTCGCGGACATGCTTGCGGTGTTCGGATAAGTTATCGGAATAGATTAGAATATCGTCTAGGTAAACAACAACGCACACATCAATCAAGTCCGCGAGGACTTCGTTGATAAATTGTTGCCAAACCAAAGGAGCGTTGCATAGTCCGAATGGTACTACTAGGAATTCAAAAGAACCCCACTTGGTGCGGAAAGCGGTTTTCCATTCATCGCCGTCGGCGATCCGGACTAGATGATATGCATGCTTGAGATCGAGCTTGGTGTAATAACGGGCTTTGGCGGGAGCGTTGAGGAGATCCGCAACGAGCGGGATCGGATACCGGTTTTTCCGGGTGATGGTATTGAGTCCACGATAATCAACGCATAGTCGGAAAGCTCCGCTTTTCTTTTTGACGAAGAATACGGGAGCTCCGGCGGGAGAGCGACTAGGTCGGATGAAGCTGTTCTTGAGGTTTTCATCAAGGAAGCTCCGGAGCGCATCGGTCTCGCTCGGGCTTAGTTGGTAAACACGGCCGAAAGGTGGGGTTTTGCCGTCTTCGATGTCGATCTTCAAATCATAAGGACGATGCGGAGGTAGTTCGTCAGCAAGTCCTTCAGAGAAGACATCGGCAAAATCATGGTACTCATCTGGAACGTTGAACTTCCGAAGTTCTTCGGGAGTCAGAATTTTGGTATCAGCAGCTCGAGAAGTAGTGGCTGCTGCTC
>QLOY01000233.1:0-19166 GCA_003313965.1 Megacollybia marginata | reverse complement strand
AGCCATCCTCTCCCGAAACCTCAAGCTCCAATCTTCTGTTTCAAAAAACCAAGCAAGACACATCGATCACGAGTTCGCTAAACTCGATGCACACAAAGCGAAACAACAAGTTGTTATCTCTTCTTCTCTTGTTGGGTATCTTTGATACTCTTCTGGGGAGATGATTCCACTATGCCTTCTGCGGCCTGCTCTTCTGCCAAAGCAACTTTTGCATGGAGGACATCGAGCTCCACTTCAAACTCTGTGACATTCAGGCCATGCCCTAAAAAAAAGGCTTTTCGAGGTGGTTGTAACCACAGGGAAAAAACCCTTTCTCATGGTTAAACCCACACCCTGCCAAAATGCTTATATATCAATAGCGGGCAGGGGTGGGTCCTTCTCTTATTGGGTCATGGGTCGGGTAGCTCTTTATGGTAGGTGGCCAGGGTCGCTTGATAGCAGCTGTGTAAATACTAGTAAACAACACTGGGCCATGGTTGACCGTTGGGCCTGTTGTTGGGCAACCTAGGCCCTAACTAGTACTTACTGTAGTACATATCATGATGAACAGTATAATAAAGTCCATTAAATGGTTGGATTTGCTTTGGCGGATTGGATGTAGCACAATGTTGTGCACAAAATTCACCTCTAAAAGTGGCCACTAACATTTGTATTGCTAATATCTTTATAAAGAGTACCTAGGTAGGCTGCGCAAATTATATAACCTAAATTCAGTCCCTGTATTTAAAGATACTAGTATCTTCTTCAACCGACTACCTAGCTCGAGGGAAACACAGGGATGCTTTAATGATGGTTGGAGAATACATTGATCTGGGAACGAGTCGAGCATTATGGGAAATAAGAGGGCAGTAAAAAAGCGAAGGGTACGGAGGATGGAGGAGCAGGGTGCTGGACATGTTTCAGTGCAGTGCATTACTGGTTTGGTGCTATTGAGTGGCTGGAAGGAGCTAGGAATTATTTGAACACTTGTTGAAGGGAGAAGAAATGACACATCACCAGCGACATTGCTAGCCCCGTCAATGTTATTGAAGAAACAGTCTTTGTGAGCAAAGGCGAGCCATACTGTGGGTCGCTTGCTGTCCCTGAATCTGAATTTCCGCCTGGAGGAACAGGGTGTAAGGAGCTGTGAATTAATGAAACGAAAGCTTACCTCAGACATAGCTAGAAAAAGAGACCTTTACAACGAGAGGTTCGTGACTGGGAATAGGGCTGGGAGGGGATTTAGAATGGGGCCTTGGTGTGAAACAGGCATGTGCAGAGAAATAAGATGAGTACATCATTGAGAGAATGATCGGTGTGGATAGACAGGGAACAACAAGAATCTTGTGTTTCTCACTAGACAAATGGGTCCAACAGCAAGCTAGTTAGACAAGGTTCTAGTACATGAGTATATACCACTTACCTAGGCAGTAGAAAGTAGAACTTGGCTGCGTTTAGGGATAAATCCAAAATTCCTGATTTTAGTGACTTTGCGCACGGACCATGTTCACTCGAAAAAAACTTGCTGGAAGCAGTTTTAATTGGTCAGCTGAGTTGTAAAGGGAGTAGAATACTGTAGAATACGTACTCAAGTGATAGGTAGCCAAATTGTGCAGAGGGATGGACATGGGGTGGAGATATGGAAATGTCTGTGTTTTAGTGCAAAGCTAGCATTTCGTCAATACAGATTTTAAATGTGAATTATGACGAACCTGGGGAAATTCTTGAAACCACTTCTAGGCCACCCTGCACCTCATACAAGCCTTGCATGAGACAATTTGAGGATGCGAGAGAGACTGAGAGAGCTGAGAGTGCAAGCACGCAAGGCGCTTATGCCCTCAGCACATCAGAGCGTGCCAGGCACAGTGGCTGTGCAACATACCTCTGCCTTGCACAACATTGAGCTGGGTGTCGCAAGTGCACTGTAGGCTCGCATTTCAAGCAGGTAAGTACTCAGATATCATTGGCTCTCCCCTACCCAATCTAATAACCATCAACAGCTCTGCTCAACCACCACGTATACTCTAACCTCTATTCCATATTCACACTACTGCTCAGTCCATTCAATGATTCAAAACTATACGCTGGCCACTGACAAACTCGAATTCCATCCACCAGCAAACATGTTACCCTAACCCTCGAAACACCAAAGCAGAATCTCTCTGCATCTACAGAACCGTCTATGAGATCTCCACTGCCAGTGCCACTGAATCACCCTCTCGATGCTCCATTCTTCATCAACAAGCATGACCCAAAGGCCACCGGTTCAACCGGTTGTTCAATAACTGGCCATGTAAACCCTAGCCCCAACCCTCATCAGGCTCGTCTCGTTGTCTACTCTTGTCAGGCAACCAATGTGGAATGTTTTAACCAACCTCCATGGAATCCACAGTGCACAGACCCACTTATGACAAATATTTACCTGCACATCATCCAGCTCCAAAATCGGGCCTAATTATTCCCTTGTCAACCTTGGCAAATGATACAGGGAATGACATGTCAAGAGCTCTAGGTACGTATTTCCGTTAATCCCACAGCCGATGATAGGGACACTCGGGGTGGCGGTGCACACGAGCGGAACTGTCGACGCGAAGTCTAGGGAGAGATCTGCGATCTAAGGCATTGAAGCAAAGCCTACAAACCACAAAACACACCACAAACAACATGCACTAGTTGTCTTTTTAATGTCCCGGGGGTTGTGAGTTTTAAGCTCTTTATTATTCTAGAGAAGTGTCTCAAGCAGGGAAATGCTTCGGAACTTTGTCTATTTCAGACTAGTAAGAGTTTTCGAACTTCTAGAGTAGTTGTCTAACTCCTAGAAACAGTGGACTATGATATCTGACACAAAACAATGCACCAACGGATGCAAAACCAACTTTAACTCAAAATCCAAACTCAAAACTCCAAAATCACAACTCAAAATCCAAATCGCAAATCACAAACACGTCAATCTCACACTAGAGATGAACCAAACAAAACCCAATCGTTTAACACCAAGCCAAATACAAATAGTAGGCAAAGGGCGGTTATCTAGTGGTACCACGAGTCCTAGATGTCCTTATATACAGTTCTAGAGATATAAATATAGATGAATCGAGATTGTATGTACCTGGCCATGCGTGTATATGGTCCGATACATAGTAGATGAATCAGAAATGAAAACTAGAAAGGGATCCCCGAGGGTGGTTGCCATATGCTGCACCACCTACCCCTATTTTTGAAGTATGGCTGTACCCAGGCATAGCGGTTCTAGTACTGCGACCACATGGATCTACATTCCAGACACTGCTTTGAAACGCTTTTACTAAGCCTCAGGTGCCTTGCGATCGGCCTATCCGACACTGTGACTTTTCTAGTCCTGTTTTCTAAGCACTTTCCCAACTCTAGATGACTCAGTGGACTATGCAGTACACTAACACTGACGAATGTGATGCTGGATCAGGTGTTTCCGGTAGTCTAGAGGGTGCCTTTCGACTTTCTTTCCTCCTTCCCCTAGACTCGATCACATGATCATCGCAAACCATAGCCGTAGTACAGTTCTTAGTACTAGACATGAATTCCTGAGAGTTCAACTCGTCTAGGATCATCAATGACACCAATTCACTATACTAGCCATGTTTAAGTATAACCGAACTCAGTATACAGTCTAGTCTTGAGCAAAGATGACTGCAAATGAGTTTCCAAGTTTAGATGCATACTCAGTCACCAAGTCTAGAAGTAACACCAGACTATAGACGAGTTAATGGACACATCTCGACTCTCTAGTCAAACTTATGGTGGTAACATCGCCAGTTAATAAGCTTAGCCACAAAACCGGTGTATCACCGATGTTAATCCCCTACCCAGCTAACACCAATCTCCCTACCCAGCTGACGCCAAAACTGCCACTGCTCTCTCTGAAGCAATAAACCGCATCGGATTGCTCACAACGGCTACATCCCTCATACCAATGCCAATGCCAATGCCCATCAAACCGTTGCTAGGCCCCCACAACCTCGTATCACTGTCGCATCCCCCAAATCCACTGCTGCATCCCTAAAATCCACTGCCACATCTCCCAAATCCACTGCTGCATCCCCCTAAATCCACTGCTGCATCCCCCTAAATCCACTGCTGCATCCCCCTAAATCCACTGCTGCATCCCCCAAATCCACTGCCACATCCCCCAAATCCAGTGCTGCATCCCCCAAATCCCCCAAATTTAAATCCACCACCACATCCCCCAAATCCCCACCACATCCCCCAAATTCACTACTGCATCCCCCAAATCCACCGCCACATCCCCCAAATACAGTGCCGCATCCCCCAAATCCGCCGCTGCATCCTCAAAATCGAATCCACATTTTACGGAACAGTTTTATGCATATTTATCTGTAATTTATTATTGAATCCACCTATGTATGCCTATAGTATCAGTTGTATTTATTAAATACTGTTTCAATGTTAATAGTGGTGCTACAGAGGGAGCAACAGCATTGGAATGAAAGGATTTGCAGCTATGGAAAGGGGGCCTGTTCTGTTGATAGCTAGCAAATACAGGTAAACAAAGGTGGGCTGGGGCACGTTGATTGTTTGTTGATGCCCGCCATGTACCTAGTTTGGTAGGTACATACCTAGTGCTATAGGCATTTGGGATGGTTAGGTCCACCAGAATGCCTTATGCGCCCCCATAGATAGACCCATGTTTTCAGGCTTTTTTCTGAATGGATATATCCAGTCAGAAAGGCTTTTTGTAAGGGCAAGAGGTGCAACATTTTCATTGAGATTGTCCAGCTCCGTGTCCTTAAGCCTGAGTGCCTCTTCTGCAACTTCCTTGTCTAGCAAAGCGACTTCGAGCTGCTCCAGGCAGAATGGGGGGTTCGACTACAGCATCTGAGGGTTTTGAAATGGACCTACATTTGAGACTGACCTTTGCGGGAGATGGAGAGTTTCTTGGGCTGTTAAAACTTCACTTTCGTTGGTGAGTGATTCGTTCATTTCCTATTGCGTGCTTGATCTGACTGGCGTGAACGAATACGCCATAGTTCATTGGACAAGAAAAATAAGAAACGCCTTCGCCATTTCCATTATTCTTGCCTTTTGGCTCATAGAGTTCAATTCCAACCCATTTGCCGGCCTCAAACAACCTCAGCCCAGAGAACCTTTGCCAATGTTGAGCTCAACAATAGAGCCAAGTGGATAACTGTCTATCGCTGGTGCAATGATATGGCAAATGCAAAAATGTTCGTTTTTGTTCCAATTCATTCACAGGACCTGATACAAGGAGAGTGTATCCCCGGCTTCGAGGGCCAAGTCTTGCGGGATTGACTGACCCCAAAATACCAGAGCTGTGACGGGGCAGATGACTCGAAGTCTTTCCGACGGTCTGTAGGTGGAAAGATTGAAGGCTTTCCTCGTCGGAGGCCGGCGTAAATCAAACCAATGCTTCTGTGGATGAGTGTAGTGATGAGCATGTTCGATGAAGATATGCTCATACCCTTTTACTCTCTGCACTGACTCTAGCCACTGGTTAAAGATATGTGGTTCTCCAACGGTTGTAGACAGCCTACTAAAGATGTCAACAGTGCGTCAATATGTAATCGACAGACTTACATGATAGGACACGGTGCGAATAACTTGAAAATGATTTGTTTCCATACAGCTCCACCTTCTTGCTGCCCTATCGAGTGGATCTCATCAAAAATGATTCTATGTTCATGAGTAGAATAATGACCAGGTGTGAGTTCACGAACCATCTAATTCTCGAGGACCAACTTTTCGTAAGGGATGGCGACAGTAACATGATAGCAAGGATCTCAGGTACCGTCACCAGTATTTTGACATTTTTGACTGTCATTTACTCGATAGTCCCGCGTGCGGATAGCCCTGAAGCTTCCTGATGCTTTTGTTGGTCCTAAAAACTCATAGAAAAGAAGCACTACAGTGTTGTTTGGGCTATTAGGCACACTATGAGGGATATTGCTGACATCGGGCTTGGTTGTACGTTCTTCAGAGCATGAAGAAGATGATGGTAGCTTACCCAACAGCCTACAGTTGACACGACCCATGCACTCACTTTAACCGTGTCATCTGCAATCGGTTTAGAATCGGTCTGTGAATATGAAGAATTACATACACCTGGTTTGCGTGGAACTCCAGCAGAAGGATAATAAGGTCTTGTTTGATGAATGGGAGGGTTAAAACGAGGGTGAGGAACCTGTAGATACCAGTGCGCAACTGATGCCAAATGGAATTCGGGGTAATTGCTGGGAAGATAGTACCCGGGCTTCGAGTTGGAACACGTCAGGCACCCCTTTGGAAACACCTTATTAGGTGGAACATGTACTGCTTGAATAACCCATCTAAGATGGTGTTAGGACCAAGGTCATGCCCAAACCGGAAGGTCTGCCCAATCAAAGGGTGGTCCTCCCATTTGGGAAGAACATTGGAATAGAATTTGTATGCCTTATACTAAAACATTAGGAGCTTGTAGTATAAGTTTGAATAGACTAGTATGAGTATGAATAGACTGGTCCTCCCACTGGTCCTCCCAGCTCTGGTCCTGTCTTTGTGGGCATCCCCACTAACACTGGGCATCCTATTCATGTATGGTCAGCCCTCCATGTTGGAATGGGCATCCCCCACCTGTCCTGGGTTACCCATATATGTTGGTCCTCCTGTACTGGTCCTCCTATCTGGAACCTGGTCTGACCAGGTCCTTACCTCATGACTTGGTTCGCCCACCTGGTCCTCCCACTTTTTGGTCAGACTTAGCTGGTCTGCCCAGAGCCTAAGTTGTAGAGCTTGGTCCACCCATTAGTCTACATTGGTCATCCCAGGCCAATTTATAGAGCTTGGTCCACCCACTAAGTGTACCTTGGTCATCCCAGTGTACCAGTTTGTAGAGCTTGGTCCACCCACTAAATTTACCTTGGTCATCCCAGGGTACCCATTTGTCAAGCTTGGTCCACCCATTAAGTGTACCTTGGTCATCCCAGTCCTCACAGTGATCATTCATAATTTTGTAGATATCAGAATATCAAACTATCATTATAGTATTTGAAAACTACTACAGTGGCAAATCTTCCTCATAGTAAGCATCAGCAAGATCAATCGCATCCAAAGCATCAACTAAGCCTGTCTCTTCATCTAACTCATCTAACTCACTATCCTGATCACTTACTTCATCATCTTCCGTGTCTACTGCGACTGATGCTGTTACTCTGTGAACTTGTGCATTCAATAAAGCATCAGCAGAGGGACCCCAGAGCGGGAGTTCATCTCCTGCAGTGAGTGGTTCCAGAGGTTTCTGCCAATCTGCACAAAGATTCAGAAGCCTATTGGATTGTAGCTGAAGTTGATGATGAATATCAGGCAAGTCCACTGGATAACCATAAGTCCTATTATAATTTAACAATAAAGCCATACCTGATGCACTAAGTGCATCTTCAACTATTCTCTACTCCTCTGCAAACCACTGTTGAAGGCAACATCGTTCATGAAGCAACCGATCCTCTTCCTCTTTGCAGCGGTCCAGCTCCAACATCACCTTGATACCATCTCTTGCATCTTGATCACTGAGCCAGAGAGGTGGAGCCCCTGACGCATCAAGAGCATCAGGGTCTAGACCAATATCCTGCCAGATGTCATCATCCACATCAAGAGAAAAAAGCCGGTCCATGTCAATCTTGCATGGTGCAATGGCTTGTCTTGGGGCTTGGCCTTGGGACTTTAATTTAAGCATGGTGTCGATGATGGAATTGTACTTTCGAGCAAGCTGTTGAATTCCTGGATCGCGTCGTTTCACTGAAGATTCAGTATGTTGACGAAGTTTTTGTTCTGAAGTTGAATTAGGAGTAGCCCAGATCTAAATAGAAAGCTCACCACTACCATCAGCCTGTCGTCGCAATGAGCGTTCAAGGCGATCCCTCTCGAACTTCCTCCGACACAATTTCTCCCGAATTCGTATCTTTAATGCCCTTGCATTAACCAAGTGAGACTGGTATGTGTCATTCATGAGATTGTTCAATCTCATCCTTCCATCCACTCCTATCAAGCGCTCCTTGTCTTTGACCAACTTCTGAATACTTTCGAACTTCCTGGACGCCTCTCCTAGTTCAGTTTGAGCAGTTGCAACTTCATAGATGGCAGAATTGGGGTCTGCAATGACACTTCGAAGATCTTGTACAATCTTGCACTGTTCATCTCGTGCTAAGCGCAGACACTTTGTTTCTTCGATTGCATTCTTCAGGTTACTCTTTGATTGACCTGAGAAAAGTTACTAATGGTAGAAGCAAGACGAACAAACCTACGGGGTAAGGGATGGGTCTGTGCCTTTACTTGCGCTGCCCACTCAGTTCATAGAGTATTTTCACTGTGTCTGCAGTTTCTAAATATCTCCCCTGCATCAGACTTTCTTTGTGAACACTTTTGATTCTTGCGAAATAACCATTGACCCAAACTTTGAAGACCTTTGGAATCACGATGGCGAATCTGTGAGTCAAGAGTGTAAATGTGAAGATAATACTGTCCTAGAATCAGCAAGTCTTAGAAGAGATTGGAGATTACTTACACCAGCTACGCGTAGGTAAGGAATTAGGAAACTAATGGAGTACCAAAAACACTTGCAACCTTCACCATCTGATAAACCAAACCTGATGCATTTTCGGGGATGGTAAATACACTGACACGGCCACCCATGTCCAAAGGCATGGAAAACCGAGATCGCGAAGAGAATGCGGTCTAGATAATGACCCAAAAAATCCCACTTGATGCAACTACGATGAAGTTGACATCCAATGTCGTAGAGTATCCCTATGATCCACCAGCGAGGTAGATGTTGAAAAAGTGTTTCAATGAGGAGGAGGACATAATGTTGTTTTTCTCCCGGGGATGTCATATTCACGACCCAAAGAACTCTGTCATGGCATAGCCATGAGTCCTGTTGCATCAAAAAAGTCCTTGCTTGCCTTCTCCCGCAGTTCATCCGCAGCGATGAAACTGCTCTCACAAGTGTTGAGTACAGACCGTGGAACATGCAGGGCCGGATTCTCAAAACCATCGTCTTCATCCAAGGGAACAGTTGGTCTCTTCCTGTTTGTTTTTGTCGGCGGCGGTCGGATAGCTTCAACATGGCTCTCCATTTCTTGAGCTAAGGCTTCAGGAATGAAGATGCTGGCAGGGTGAGATCGCTGAGGATCACGTCGCTGCTTATTATGTTTTGGCTTGAAACAAGTGTCAATGCAAACAATGCTATCCGGCCTGAAATCAGAGGTTAGCAATGGCTCAACATGATGAGTAAAGACTAGCCTGTCTTTATTCCCAAAGTGATCAGTTCCACCAAAACAAAGTGGACATCGTTCCTGTAAATAGTCACTGGGTCGAGATCGGTCTTCTGGGGAGCTAAACGGGTTTTCCATAGAGAGGGGGTCCACTTCTCTCTGCCGCTTGGAAGAGGGCTGTGGTGACTCTTCTGAAGCACTTGAACAAGATCTGGCTCGCTTGTTATGACAATCCTTGTTCTCTGGCTCTGGCTCTGGTATTGGCGTTGACGCTAGATTGGGAGAGTCAGGCACCATGTCTACTTCATTTGAGTTCTTGCTTCTGAGGTAGGATTGCCGCAAAACGGTGATGACTTTATTGATGAAGTCATCAACAGCGTCACGAAGGCTGGTGTACCAGTGGAGGGCATTCCCAAACCTTCGTCTCAGCGCATCCTATAAGATAACTGAGCTCGGTTCAAGTTTGGTCAACACACAACTTACGATCGTCTCCAGCTTATATCCAAGGCCACCGAGAAAATGCTCCAAAGTTTTTGTAAGGGCAGTATGGTTGGGAGATATCCATAGAAAAAGACCTCGGTAGAAATCGAGCATCTTAATATCCACAGCAAGTGTCGGTGCAACTGGGGCACATGGGAATAAACCACGCTCAATGAGTTGAATAGTAGCTGGTCGACAGGTACACCTGCGAAGATTTATTTCTTCGATCGCTATAAGGAAATTGAGACATTGTAGTTGTAAAAACATGAAATCATACCCTCCCAATGAATTACTCATACTTTGAGTTGTAAACCAGCTTGCCCACAGGTACACTCCTCAGTAGGCATCCAGACTGAATTACGCATATTGTCACTGAGGTGTACCCACTTCATGTAGCGATGGTAGTGTCTTGTGCAGCCAGGTATTAGCTTGGTTGACCTTCTTCCGGCAGGTTCGAGAATCCTGAGTGTTGGATGCAAAATCATTCAAGGTATAGTTGATATTGAATGGTTGGCCATCGTCTTCTTGGCTAGCTTGGGCCTGTTGTTGATCTGGATCTCCCAGCTGAAGGCGATCATTCAAGTTGACAGGTAAGTTGTGATGTTGGGTTAGCGTTTGCCCTTGACTGAGTTGAATCAAGGGCCGGTTTGGAGCAGGCTTCGAGAGATGGTGCGAGAGCAAAGGTCCAGGAACGAAACTGAAATCCGGCTCTGGACGTTGGAGATGCCGAATCCTGCGAAGATTTGGGCGTGCCATTAAGGTCTAAGTCTGCTGGTTAGTATACAAGTTGTTTACAAATAATGAACAAACCGTTGTTGAACATTGTCCATTTGAGGAGGTACTCCAGGCCAACACAGATGGCAAGCAGCCAGTCTGAGGTGAGCGACAAAGTAGTCAGCTCAGTAACTGACTAGCAGTCAAGTTACAACAAGGAGAGCCGAGCACAGTAGCTACGGATGTCGAATATGCCAAATTCTGTGAAAGTCTACTGGTTAGTCTACGTGTTGTTTAAGAATGCTGAACAAACCGAGATCTTGTCTTGTTGCATTTCAGGAAGTCAAAGCGGTGCTGCATGTACTCCAGGGGCCCGCCAACACAAGCTACCAGCGGATGTTAACTCTAATAAGAGTCCATAGTGCACATATCAGTTGGCTGCATGGAGATGCGTAACAGCAAACCTGACTTCAACACAGACAGCAAGCAGCCAGTCTGAAGTGAGCGACAAAGCAGTCAGCTCAGCAACTGACAAGCAGTCAAGTTGCAATCGAGGAGAACCGAGCAAAGTAGCTACGGCCGCTCACTCGTTAGACGCAGGGAGAACGACGACGACGACGAAAGCTATCTTAATGTCAGTGGTAATAACAATAATTAGTCTACAACTTACCTTCAATGAATAAATGAACGACTTATCTTCAAGAATGGAGGAGTGAGCGGAGAGAGATGCAGTCGTAAACAAAAAACTGTGAGGCCTGTGATGAGATCGTGATGGGAATCGCTGACCAACGCTGACCAATTTTTCACCTCTTGCTTCTCCTCGACCATCTCTCCTTTGACCAGCTCTTCAAGCGCAAGTTGCGAAACCGGTGCTTCCTGGTGAGCGTAACCAAAGTATCAAAATTTGAGAGACTGACCAATCCATAAGTGGTTTTTCTTGGCCTGTCCCTCCCTCCAACCCAACTCCAACCCTGGCTGCTTGCCGGGTTGCGAGTTACAACCTGACTGCATGTCGGTTGTCATGCAATGACTGCTGGTCTTGCATTCGGTGGACTGACTGCATAGTTGTCCCACAACGGCCGTCTTAACTTCCGCATATCACATCCATGCAACAAGCCAATACATGCACTATGGGCAGTCTCTGACTGTTAACATCCGCTGTTAGCTTGCGCTTGTGGGCCCCTGGTTGTGATGGGAGATATTTCGGTTACGGTCGCCGACGTTCACCGCACCACACTATCTGGTCGTGGTCCCAAGGACTAACCACTTTGAAGGATAGTTCAGTTGCTCTTCGACGCATCTGAAGCTTCATGGTAATTTTTTTTAATCCGTTCAGAATTTTTTTTTGATGCATTTCAGTCTACTTTTCATAGTGATGACTTTGTCACTGCCTCAAAACTCGTAGAAAACCCGTCGTTGCTGATGCATAAAGCTCAACGTACGTTTTCCTTCTTCGTGTCTACTTAATGTTGACCAACCATACAGCAAGCAGCGCTATCACTGCGTATGACGGTTTCTTTGGTGCCGTTATTGACCAGGGCCATCACTTTGTCATTACACCCTACATGGATGTGGTATATGAACCCCTCCTCAGTCCCCAAAAACTTGTCCAGCACAATGATCAGTATTTCAGACCTCACGACTACCTCGTCTGGCCCCAACCTTTTGTCCCCGACCTTTGTCATCTCTCTTGCATACCTCGCCTCAAAAGCCAGCCTCACTCACCCTTTTTGTGGTGGACCCCACAATCCACCAATATCATTTATGAAACTATGCAGAACATCATTGCTCCCCTTGGCAAATTGTCGGGCGACAAATTCTTATCATTGCAAAATGCCATCCAGGATATGCAGGGTACCCTTTGGCAATTCATCAACAATCATTCAAATGCTTCTGAGAAGAATGTCGCCCACATCTTGTCTAGCAGCATCAGTCGCCTTCTCGAGCGCATCGAATTTCAAAGTGCTACATTTCAAACCATATGTACAGCGGTTAAAACGGTCCAGCGTCTTCACTTAGAGCTTATCGGGCTCGTTAACTACTGCACCATTTACAAGCCACGGATTGCTGAGCATGCTTCTGGGGTGTCTACCATCTCTCCGCTACCTACAAACACTCTTGTTGGCGCCTTCGTGGATACCACGTACCACGCCGAACTCCTGTTCAAGGCCGAAATACCCTTCTGGTTTGTTCACCCTGTTAGCGCTCTCATGCACCTCCGAATCGATCAAGTTGCATATGTCCTTGGACTGGAAATCTTTGAAACAGCTCCTTCGAAGCCTCCCATATGGGAAGGGCCTTCCATTGACACGACAGCTGTTCATCAGGCAATCTGGGCAGCTAGTGGCTGTTTCAATGGTGCAGGACCGATTTTCAAAGTAACGGTATCTCCCACACCACTGAAATTGGGAACTAAGGAAACAAAATCTCATTCTTCTCATCATCCCTGTAAGTGAATGTCTCATATCTAGCCTACAGAATACTTAACCTCTCCCTAGATACAAAGCCGATACCACCAAACCAATCACGGCCTAAGAAGCAAACCTACCGTAAGTCTCGACTTGATTATCATAATTTACACGCTCATGTGTGATTGGTAGAAGAGTTGGGTGGTGGACGCGACAAATTTCAACGTCTCGAAAGCCCTCTGTTACCCCCTAGGAATGATGTGTGGCAGAATGCATTGCTTTCGGTCAATCGTTCCCAGACGCCAATCAAAAAGCGAGGTGGTTATTTGTTCCCTGAAGCGGCACTTGTAATCACACTCGACAAAACCCTGGTGCTTTTGACCAGCTGGTTACACATCCGCAACGTGTTGCTCAAGTGTAGGTCAGCTTCAACAACAAGCAATGACTTTGTATCGAATCAAGAATGGCAGGATCTACTCAGTCTTCCACTTTCTCGGCCTGGGACTAGGTCGACAGCCAGTTCCTCTCGTTCCAAGTTGTTAACGATGCTTTCTATGGCAGAAGAAGACTTACGGGCACCCGGGAGTTCAACGATCTGGAGAGGAACCCAGATTACACTGTCTTCGTCAAGCAGCAAATGGTTAATTCAAGAGATTGTTTGGGAGTTGAATGAATTGAATTTTCGTTTTGAGCTGCTCACCCTGGATGCTGAACTCAGCACGATGCCTACTGGAAATTTCAGTGCTGTCGAACATTGTTTTCCAGCAACCGACGAACCTCACAACCTCTCCAGTATTTCTTTCAGCAAGGCACATACTGGGCTTGCTGCAGTGACTCCATGGGGACGAGCTCCTTTCCTGTTTGCTCTTCGAGACTTGATGTTGACTTGGAAAGGCATTGAATGAACTCAGATGTTGCCACAAGTCCGTCAATCAACTGATAGTGAATTCGATCAGCTTGAAAAGAAGGTGGTGGGCACGTACTTGGATGTCTTTTACCAGACTTTTGGGAGAGCAGCCACGTTACCACATCATTTGGACATTGTTGAATAGCAATCTTGTTCCGCTATTTATGGTCTAGTTTGTTGTTTTGTTTTGTTGCATTGTTGGTTTAAAATCTGACTTGAACACCATTTCCATCGTTTGAACTTTCCTAATGCCATCAAAAGCAAAATCCGCTTCCCAGCAAACTCAGCGCACACGCCCCACACGAAACAATTATTCATGCCGAGAACACGGTGCACTTCAGGTTCTTGGTGACAAGCCAAATCGCAAACCTAAGTCCACAGTTCAACAGGACTCTAGTAAACAGGGTCCTCGAGCCTCGCCAGAGAGGAATATGGTACGAGTCTATTGCTTTTGATTGAAGTTGCCAACTCTGGATAGGAAAACCTAGCTGATGCAATTGAAGACCCTTCAGCCATGGATACAACTCCTTTGCTACCTGTCGACCAGCCTGTTGTAGAGCCTGTAAATCCTCCTGTACCCGATACACCGATTGAAGACCCATCAGCCAAGGATACGACTCCCTCTGCTAATACGACTCCCTCTGCTCCTCTGTTGCCTGTTGACCAACCTGTTATCGAGACTGAAAACCTTCACGATGAAGAGCTGTCGCCTCCTGATAATCTGCAAGCTCCAGCTGACAACGAAGACGACTTTACAATCAGCCATTCCAATAATGAGCACGACAATCACCTCAGCGAAGACCGTGCAAACAATTCACCTCACTCAGACAATGAATCTGCTGGAACTCGTGATGACAACCTCACCCATCTCCTCTTCGGGAGTGACGACGAGTCCAGTGGGTCGGATTTCGAGACTACTCAGTCTCGAAGGCGACAATTCAAACTGAAGAAAGGGTTGCCAAATACTAGTGATGAAGACGCGGATGAGGAGGAACAGTTCGAAGACGAAATCGAGTTGAGTACCCAGAGAACGTTCAGAGGGAGGACTGTTGTCTCTGAGGGTGACAAGAACTCGGATGATGAACTGTCCTATGCGAAAAAGTCTGGACCATTGTCTGCAGAGGTGAAGGTGCAGGCAACGGCACTTCATGATGCATATATGGAAGACATGAAGTGCCTGGCTCAGAAGAATGGAGTATCTGTTCATGTACTCCACAGACACCTCGGTGATGTTACTGTCAAACATCGCGATATCTCCACATGGAATGCATTCCAGGCATATCAAGCAGCCCATGGTAACGCGCGTTCTGAGAAAGGTATCTCTCTATTCCTTCAAAATTGTATTCATTATCTGATTTATATCAGATTCCCTTGCGAAATGGAAAGCGGCAATAAAGGCACTTTACCAGGATGCTCTGTCAACATTGGATGACCCACATGATGCGAATGCTCGTCGTGAGCTCTTTGCCAGGGAGATCGAGTGGGTGGAGAGTCAGGTTGAAGTCAACAAGGAGGTTGTGAAGGACAAAAGTCGTCAGAAAGCCTCAGTGCAGAAGTGCATAAATGAATTTATTAGATTGGTATGCTTCGTGATATTCCTCAAAATTTATTTTCACCCTTTGTGCAGGCTGACAGCACTACCAAAATTACGGTCTTTCAGTATTTGGCTATGTGATATCCCCCACCACCAATGCTGCTGGAAGATCAGCAAGCTCCATGTGGGGAAACAGAGAGACATGGAAGTTACTTGAGGCTGAACTCAAGAAGAAGAATATAACTAAGATGGTTACTGATTTCGAAACGATCATTTGGTATGATGAAAACTTTCCTTTATTTGTTTTGACCCATTTGATAGATATAATGAAATGAATACAAATGGCGACAACCCTGGAAGCACATCCTATCTGATCCAGCTCAAGAATGCCTCTGGCTCAACTGCTCGGGATACAGATCGAGCACGTGTCCCTATACACTTGCTGAATGACTTGTGTATGTTTTATTACTCGACTTTAGACTACTTATTAACTGTTGGTAGGTCTTATTTCGATCGAGGATTCAACAATTCAGGTCCCCAACTCTATGAAGTGGAAGGAATGGCCGAATTTTGCATACAAGAACAAAGTTTGCATCTTGAATTGGCCACCAGGTCGTCCTATACCTGGACGTGACTTCTTAGACTTCAAGAAGGGTTGGTCGAGCAAGGATATTGAAAATATGGTCCACCCTCGTGATCGTCAGGCAGGCGTTCGCCCAAAGGAGCCTCACTCAACCGAGTCCGCAGAAGCAGGAGTCCGAATTGTTCAATGGAGTGATGGTTTGTTTTTCCTATCTTTATTGTTTTGTTGAGATTGACACTACCTAGATGACCGCCTTCTTTCCATCCGTGAGATGGCTCAGGTTCCGATTATAAAAGATACTGGCAACAATGTTCTCGCTCAAGTGAAAGATTCCAAGAATTTCCTCCATGCTGCTGCATGCTTTACTGACGAATCTGGTGTGGATACAGATCATCCTGCCTGTTCCCATCATTGCCGCCGTTCATGCAAGGAACCAGTCAAGTCTCACCACCGGCGACCTCATTCTCGAGTACGTTCTAGACCTCGTTCTCGACCTTCTTCATGTTCTCAATCACGGTCTTGGTCCCATTCTCAGTCTCATGGTCAGTCCCATTCTCAATGCCGTTCGCAACCTCCTTCAAGTGGTCCATCAGACCATAGACGGTCTCGTTCATTGTCAGCTGAGCCAACAATCTTGTCTCAAGAGCCAGGCCCTTCAGTATGGCATAAAACACCACGAACCAGATCACCCCGTCGTGTGAACTGAGACCCTCATAAACGCCCACGCCAACACAGCCGTTCTCACGAGAGAAGTCAGAAGATGAAGAAGCCCAAACTTCGTCGAGAGCTTTCTAGAGACTCAGATGATTCACACTTTGAAAGAGGCAGTAAGAACAATAATTACTATTCAAGTAGGACTTCTCGCCACTAAAGCATGTACATTTGAACCCTTTTAAATAAATGCTGTTACCTACTGTAAAAGAATTGATGTTGATAACCTTTTTTTTGTATCCAACTATAACATGGGAATCCCAGGACTGATGAAGGAAGAATGGGATGACCATATAACATGGGAGTCCCATGCCTCCTGATGAACAAATGGGATGACCATATAAACATGGGAGTCCCATGCCTGATGAAGGAAGAGTGGGATGACCATATAACATGCCTGATGAACCAGCAATGGGATGACCATATAACATGGGATGACCATGCCTGATGAACCAATGGGATGACCATATCAGCATGGGAGTCCCATGCCTGAATTCCAGAAGATGGGATGACCATACTGTATGGGAGTCCAACAAGGGCATCCCAGGTCTAAAAACTACCAATAAGGAGGACCATAGCTAGGCTGGATGACCCTACACACTGATGGAGATGACCATCTATGCTAACAGGAAGGACCAAATATCTGCTGGTCATCCCCTCATTTGCCTGGTAGGACCATGACTATGTGGTCTATTTGCTGGGATACCCACCTCCTTATTGGGTATGCCCAGGGCGGACCTTCCGGTTTGGGCATGACCTTGGTCCTAACACCATCTTAGATGGGTTATTCAAGCAGTACATGTTCCACCTAATAAGGTGTTTCCAAGGGGGTGCCTGACATGGTTGGAACGACCAGGGCGTAAAGGAATTATGTCTGGAGTTTGGTGCCAAAACACAGAAGGGTTATTCGAGAGAACTGTGGCCCATTCCCTCTGCCGCCACGACTTAGTCTCCCTCATGGTCTATGACCTAGCTGATATCCATTCATGTTTGCCTTGATCCAGATTGCAGGAGACTGGTAAAAAATCGGATGAGATGCCAGCGCTAGAGAGGAAATGAGAGCCCCCAATGCTATCTAGCTCAATGCTCATGAATGCAAAGCATACATTGGCTCCACGGGGTCGAAATAAGGAACTTGGAGGCGTGACCATACAGGACGATCGGTTGGATAACTGGTTAGGAACCAAAAGAGTGCACGGGTATGAGTGCAGCAGACACCTATCTTGAGGAGGTGAATCCTTTTGACTTCTGATTGTTTGTGATCGTTTAGTGGGATCCGGATTCCAGCGCTGTCGACAGTAACCACGTTGATTACTGTAGGAGAGCCCGACAGGTTGCTCCTCATAAGTGGGACCTTACCAGCTAAAAGAACAAACATTGCCTGGTATTCTCATGTAACTTGCCTACTACTACACCAGAAAATTTCATTTATGGTCATTTCTTCAGCCAATCTTTCATAGTGACTGCGAGTGGCTGCGAAATTACCCTGACAGCCTCACCATCATCTGACAAAGCAACACTGATGGATGAGTCCTGGGACTTTGTAACTTTATGGGACTTTGGTTTCGCAACTACTAGCTGCTTGAAGCCCGACGTGAGATAATGCGTGAAGAAGTTATTGACTGATTCCCCCACATCCTGATGCACGTGTGGCAACGACACCACTGGAAAATGGGTGTGAAAACCTCGAATGTGGATACGGCAGCTGTGTTTTCGAGCAAGGAGATAGAGGAAGTAGAAGCAAAAGGGACAGCAGAGTTTGGAGACTCCAACATAGAGTGGGGGGTTTTCGGAACTGTTCTCAGTGCCCAACTGCAGATAGATGAAATCAACCTTCAGAAGAAAAGCACCCGCATACCATAGAAAGCACTGTTCCCGCCAGCCACGCCTCAGCATGCACGACCCCTTTGAATTCTACACCGGGCTCAAAAACTTTCAGGTCCGAGTGCTTTTGGAAAGCAGATATGAGTTCTTGGGAATCGGCTCGTATGCCAACAACATCCTCTAGGACCTCATTCAGTGGACTTGTACCGGTTTCTCTTCCCAAGCAGGCGGCCTTATAAAGTCAAGGCAGTAGTCATTGGTGGACTTGCGTATCCAGCTAGAAAATGTATTGACAGTAGTGATGCTCAAGATTAATAACTTCACAGAGGCATGGAGCTTGCGGCGGAAGATTACAGCGCTGTCGACAGTAACCAAGTCGATTACTGTAGGAGAGCCCGACGGGTTGCTCCTCATAGGTGGGACCTTACCAGCTGAAAGAACAAACATTGCCTGGTATTCTCTTGTAACTTGCCTACTACAACACCAGAGAAATCTTGTATTTGTCCATGACATCTGTAATCGAATCCACAAGCTCAAGCTCACCATCTGCTGACAAAGCAACACTTATGGCTGAATCTTCAGACTTTGTAGCTTTATGGGTCTTGGGTACCATCTTTACTAGCTGCTTGAAGCCTGACCTGAGACACTATGAAAAAGTCATTGGTTGATTGCACCACATCCTGATGCATGTGTGGCAACGATGTCATTGGGAAATGTGTGTGGAAACCTCGAATGTGGATTTGGCAGCAGTGTTTCCAAGCAAGGC
>QLOY01000231.1:0-11001 GCA_003313965.1 Megacollybia marginata | reverse complement strand
AGTGTGTGGTGCCTCAAGTTGAAATGGGACAGATCGAATACCCAAAACGTATTATATTACAGACATGCGGCGCCCGATTGCGACTCCGTCACTCCGAGTTGGAGAGTAGGCCGAGGCTTAAGCCAAGAAGTAAATGTTTAAGCTCTTTAATATGAGGCTACATTTCAGGGAAAGGTTCGAAGCCCTGATAGAAGCGCAGCGCCTTATTCGGAGGCCTTTCTACATATTCCTTGTCTCACGTCAAGGCAGGATCTGAGTTAATTCACTTCAATTAGATCATAAACTGTGGAATTGCACACTTCTGTGTATTGGGACCCGTACCGAAAAGGATAGTGAGGTGGCACTTTAAGAAGAGGAAAGACAAGTAAGAGATGGTGCACATGTCTAAAAGGCTGTTGAACAGTTCTATGTAGCTAATGTAGATCAATAATCTTGACTTATACAATGACTTGAATTAATTCGCTTCCGAGTTGTGATAGCATCAGAATAGGTAAATTTATAGAACGCATATCCAAAAGAATGAACTTAACATCGGTACTCTTCTGAGTCAACTCTGAGTCTGGACACCATTAGCTGACGAAGTACAAATTCTTCAGGATGGTGCCTCATTGATCCGATCGCGAAAGAACGAAAATGCGCACATTTTCAACTTGAAGCGGTCCATTTGTCGCATATCAAGACTTTTTCCAGAAATGACAATTAGTGTCGAGCTGGAAGGTCTCGCAACTCTTGTCTCGCATTCAAAGTGAAACCGCGTAAAGCTTGGGAAGGACACTGCCAACAGTGAGAAGCAATTATGAACTTGTGAACCTTTGAAATTAATCAACGAAAAAATCGACTCAAGGCATTTATCTATAAGTAGAGTGCCAGTGACGTACAAAGTCTGGCAGGGTTTGAGAATCGTGATGAGTATCAAGCCCGCGACTATAAGCTTGAGGACCAGGCGGTCTGTAACACTTCCCAGCTTCCTGTCACGCAAGACTGCGTTTGACCTCTTTCTATACTGGAAAATACCGTAGTACAAAGAGGTAGGAAGATAGAAAGTTATTTCTAAATACTACTGAAACGTCCCCTTAATATTCCGAGCCGCACTGCCCCTCGGATCATCATCCTTCCGTGTTACGTTGTGACCTGGAGTCACGGTTACCTTACACGGTCCTAACAGTAATATTGGAAATAATGAAATTTGGACAGGATAAAAGCCCAAAAGAGACACCACGACACCTGCACGGAGAGAATACACTGTAGCAAGATGACCATGCAACAACCCATGAGCTTGAAAATACAAGTGAATCTCGAATAACATCTGAAGTGTCCCAATGAGCCCAAGTTCAATGCCACACTGTCGATGAGTATCATGAAGGTAGTGAGTGGGAGTTGAAATCAGGCTAAAGCCTTTAACATTTCCAGGGAAAGGCTCGCAGCTCCGAGAATTGGCTTCTTTTTCAATTGAAAAGGTAGTTTTTTGTCATTACAGATTACAAAGGCTTTTTCGTTCGTTGTTTTGTGGGGCTCATATGGTGACAACGGTTCTAAGCGGGTATTATCGATCAATCATGTTTTGGATTACTCCTCCTCCGAGTCGTGATGACGTCAGAGTCCCCAGAATCCTGAGAATCAGGTAAATTTGTGGAACGCACATCCAAAAGACCAACCAACCTCAGAATAGGTATCTTTCTGAGTCTGGACGCCATTACCGAGCTGATGAGGCTCAGACTCTTCACGATGAACCTTCATAAAACATGCTTTATCGATCCACGTCACGAAACAAGGGAAGTACATACAGTTTGAATCTGAATCGGTCCTCTTATACTCAATTGAGGCCTTCCAGAACTGATATAGCTCAGTGTCGCTTTGTTACCCCAAGGAATATCTCGGAGCTCCTGTCTTGAATTCAAAGTCCACATCATTGAAACCGCGTATAGCTTGGGTAGCACTTCATTGAATGTTGACAGCAATGTGTAGTAGACAGGGACTAAAGACACTGTGAGGTTCATCAACGAGCTAAGGTGGTATTAGATTGAGATACTTTCAACTTCGACGTACCAAACAGCACCGGGTGCGGCTGTTTCGAAAGTCAGCCGTATCAAAGCGTTGATGGCCCCACGGGATAGAGGGAGAGCTTCTTGTTTGTGACGAATCAGAAAGAATGCTGTCAGTAGAGTTAACAGCATATCTCCCGCTGTAATACACTCATCAAAGGGATCCAAGAAACTAGAGCAGTTATACTCACCGAATACAATAGAAAAATGGAGCGTAACTTGACAAGTGTAATTCAGTTAGAGCTCCAACAATATACGCGTCTGGGTCTTACAATATAGAACCATCCGGGAGTTTTCGGACTCCAAATAGGCCTGTAAATACTTCGGGGATGTGATGCGATGAATACTTGAGCAAAGGTCGACATACCGCAGCTATGATAAAGCTAAGAGATATAATATCTGTTGAAGCTACAAGTGCAACAGCCCACCAAGCCTTCGAGATGACGTAGAGGCGATAACAGAAGTATCCTCGAACGTATGAGCCCAAGCCGGCCACCTATGCCCTAGGTAAGCGAACGAATCTGAAACTGTCAGATGTTCTCACCGCTAAGGGATTTATCACAATAGTCCAATGAAAACAGTACACGTGAATTGCGAGGTCTGGATCGCCAAATGCCTCGAGCAAGCTGACCCATAACATTCCACTGTGGCAATGAGTATATAAGAAACTTGATGTTCGGATTACATACAAAGACTGGCACGATTTGAGCGTCGTGAAAAGTACTAAGCCGGCAACTGCGAGCTTAAGGAAAAGCTTGTCATCACAGTAATGCTCGAAATAAGTAGCAAACTGTCGCGCCCAAGTCAGTGGAAAGCAAAATCGCCAAAGACAAAGAAACAATGGTACCTGTATAAACAGAATACCCTGAAGTAAAATGTCCAGGCAACAGCCCACAAGCTTGACAAACAAGTGAGCCTCAAATAACATTTCAGTGGACCCGTACCAATGGACCAAGGGTCGTTGCTATGTTGTTGATGAGTACCGTTGGCATGAGGTGTAGATTGAAAAGGGGACAGACTCTGAGCGAAGATCTGGAACCTATTATATCACAGAGAAAAACTTTAAGACTTCAGAATGGTTGACGGGCGGCGCCCGTCACCGTCACTCTGATTTGAAGAATAATCCGAAGTTCAACCCAAGTTGAAGCACAGTAACATAGGGCACCGTTTCAGGGAAAGGCTCAAAGCCCTGACTAACGCCATATTCGGAGAGTAAGCGGACGCATATACACATCCCTCTTTCTCACGTCAAGTAGGATTTGTTTCGATTCAGATCATGAACTGTTAAATGATCATATACCAGGACTAGCCTGGCATGAGCCCTGAAAGGCCCCAAGCCTCATTAGACGCAATCAATCAATAAAGCCTTTCCCTTCCTTCCACTTATTCAGAACATGCGTATCAGTATTCTTCTGATATCTTCACGGCAGCTCTATATAATATGACCATGAATATCATTGTCATTATTGGACTCGGTACTAAAAGGATAGTCAAAGAAGCAAGAGTTCGTGGATGGAAAGGAACGGGGCACTGACGAGATATGGATACAAAGGGTATAACTTACTGAAGGGCTATACAACAATTCTATGCAGCTATTATTGATCAACATTCGTGATTTGGATTACTTCGCCTCCGAGTCGTGATAGTGTCAGGGTCCTGAGACTAAGATGAATTTGTAGAGCGCAGATAAAAAAGAACAACAAACTTCAGCATTTGTATCTTTCTGACTCTGGATACCATTACTGAGCTGACAAAGTTCAAACTCTTCATGATGAATCTTTGTTGAAGCATAATCAATCCGCATCACGAAAGAAGGAAAATACATACCGTTTTGGTTTGAATCGTACTCAATCGATATTTTCTTCCAGAACGGATATGACTCAATGTCGAGCAGTTACCACAGGTGAGATCTCGAAGTTCCTGTCTCGCATTCAGAGTACACATCATTGAAACCGCATATAGCTTGGGTAGCACTTCATTGAATGCTGACAGAAATGTGTAGTAGACAGGGACTAAAGATACTGTGAGATTGATTAACGCACTAAAGTGGTATTAGATTGAGATACTTCCAGATTCAACCTACCAAACAGCACTGGGTGCAGCTGTTTCATAAGTCATCCGTATCAAAGCATTGATGACACCATGAGCTCTACCACGAGATTGAGGTAGAACTTCTCTCCTGTGGCGAATCAGAAAGAATGCTGTCAGCAGAGTTAACAGCAGATCTCCGACTGCAATACACTTAACAAAATGATCAAGAAACTAGACTTATACTTACCAAATACAATGGAGAAGTGGAATGTAACTTGAAAAGTGAATTCAGTGAGAACTTGGCATATGCGTTTGGATCTTACAATATAGAATCATCATAGAGTTTTCGGACCCAATATAGGCCTCCAAGTACTTCGGGATGTGATGCGATGAACATCTGAGCAAAGGTCGACATACCGCAGCTATGATAAAGCTAAGAGATAGAATATCGGTCGAAGCTACAAGGGCAACAGCCCACCAAGCCTTCGAGATAACGAAGAGACGGTAACAAAAGTATACTCGAACGTATGATCCAAAGATGGCCACCTATACTCTATGTGAGCAAACAGATTTGTAACTGTCAAATGTTCTCACTGCTAAGGCATTTATTACAACAACCCAATGATGAAGGTAGCTGTCAATTGCGAGATCTGGATCGCCAAATGCGTCAACCAACCCGATCCATACCATTCCACTGTAACTATAAGTGTAAGAACCCAGCTCCCGGCCATCTAGTAACGCACAATGACTGGCAGGATTTGAGAGTCGTAAAAGTACTAAGCCCGCAACTGTGAGCTTGAGGAATAGGCGGTCATCATAGTAATGTTGGAAATAAGTAGCAAACTGCCGCACCAGTCAGTAGGAAAGTAAAACCACCCAAGAAGGAAGCAATATACCTGTACAAAGAGAATACCCCGAAGTAAAATGTCAATGCAAACGCCCACAAGCTTGAAAACACCGGTGAGCCTCGGATAACACTTCAGTGAAACTGTACCAATGCCAAAGGTCGTTGTCACATTGATGATGTGTACCGTTGGTATGAGGTGTAGATTGGAAAGGGAGGAACCGAAGCCTATTATATTATAGGGAAAAACCTCAAACTGGCAGATGCGCGGCGTCCAATCGCGACTGACTTCCATTTGGCAAGTCAGAGCTTACGTTATATTGACACATATGTACTCATGGCCGCTATCATCACGGCACAGGCAAAGGTACCCACTGCTGACACTATGAACGCTATTTGATAGACCGTATCTCCTGCTCCAAGCGACCGAAGTGATTCATGTATTGGACGAAAAACAATTAGATCTAACTTAAGTACTTAGATCAACGTTATAGATTGCCGTCTAGACCACACGTACGCCCAAGCATTAACGTTAGTAAGTTACGACCTGTTCGGATCTGCACCTGCTCTTATAGCCAAGTCTACGACATACCATGCTTATTTACCGCATACAAGCTATACCTCTTAGGTTGTGTTAACATGCTGGATATATCGTTCAGATTACAGCACGAGAGCGGTAGACTCACTACCCGATGTGAACCCCCGATGTGACCCTGCGACAAGGACGCCGCATTGAAGAAGTTCTACCCTGTCAGGGGCTGCTGCTATCCATTTGAGTGCGGCCCGCACTTACGGAGGTGGCTGCTGTGAGAACCTTTTCTATGGCTAGCATTAACCATATAAGACGTTGATATAATATTGTTATTGGGAAATATGCTATGGATCCAAACGATCTGGCTTGAAAGTCTATACAACGGTTTTATGTGCTAACTGTATCATTATCTGCCTCTATATGACCCTGATCAAGAACGTTTCGGGTGCTTCGAGTGGCGATTGCGTCGGAGTCCTAAGACTCGGTGAATTAGTAGAGCGCACGCATCTGAGCCGAGGAAGTTCAAACCCATCACAATATCTTATCCGTCCGTATCTCCACGGAAGTAAAATACTTACTATTTCTTGGATCCGTTCTTCCATTATTTGTGATCAGATATCAGCGTCGACCTGTTACATCAAGGAAGATCTCGAAGCTCCTGTCGCGTTTGAGGTCCACATCATGGAAACCACATAATGTTTGGGGAGTTTGTACAGAGTGTTGGCAAGCTGGCTGAGGTGTCAGAATGAGATCAGGAAGGGTATCAAAACATTGATGATACCATGAGCTTGGGGCAAGACTTCTTTCTTGGATCGAGTCAAAAAGAATGCTATCAGCAGGGTTAGATTGATATAAGAAACTGGAAGCGTGACCTACCGAATACGACGGAGAAATAGACATTAGTAGACCTTACAAAACAGAGCGTCCTCATGAGTAACATATGTACCTGTGATATATTTGATAGGATCGGTGACAAACGGCAACCAACACAAAGCTAAGAACCCTGTAGAAGCGACGAGAGCAACGGGCCTTCGAGATGGCATAGAGACGGTAACAAAAGTGTGCTCGGATATCTATACGGAATGTAAACGAGTTCAAGGGCTTCAACCGTTTCCGTTTGAGAGTTAATTCGAACAGTCCAATTAGCGATTAGCTTCTCAAATGTGAGATCGGGATCTTGAAATGCGTCTACTAGCATTGCACTATAGCAATATGAGAAATACCATGCGAGTTGTCAATGAGTTTGTAACACACAAGGATTGACAGGACTTGAGAGTTGTGAGAAGGACCCAGCTCGCAACAGGAACGGGAAGTCATCACAGTAGTGTTGGAAATAAGCAACGACCTCAGTCAAACCCCAAATGGAGGAGAAAAGGTACCTTACAAAGACATCTAGAGTCCCTTGCGGAAGGATATTGATGCCGCAGCCCGTAAGTTTTAGAAACCAAGTAAAAGTAGGACAACAGCTGAATGGATATTGCCAACGGCCCTGAAGACCACGCCACATTGAATGTCACGAAGACGGTAGCAGGGGAAGATTGGAAAGGGCAAATAACTAAGGAGCCTTTTAACGTTTCGGGGAATAATTGATGAATTCGAAGCTAGCGTTTGATTGTGCCCGGAAGCAATTCAAAAACTAGATATTGCTGTAGAGCTAGGTACGAGCTAATGTTTATGGCCTGAGAAGTCAAGCAGTGTAGCGGCGACCTGACCGTGATCCAGCACTTTGCGTTTGCTTAATCTTGACCAGACTTGATATAGCTTGATAGCCTAGAAGCAATATCACCCGGAAGGATATCTATCACACTTAGTGGCAAGGCGTCCCTTGATCCTTGATCCGCCTATATTGCAACGATAACAAAGAAGCCAGTCCGATTCATTCGCCCCGTGGTGTTTACACTGCATGCATTTTGCAAAGACAGTGGGTTCAAGACAAGTTGAACGGTGAATGACACAGTACCCTGAGTACGTTGAATAGGATCCAGAGCGCTCGAGACCCACACATCAGATCTAGAAGTGAACGTTGCGTAGGCAACAGGCTTGGTATCGAATATGTCAACTCGAAGGAGCATACGATGATCCAGTATTGGATTGCTCCATAAGCAAAATATCTCTGTCCCTAGCGGTGGCGTTTTAGGGTGGTACCGAGGGAAGGCGAAATCTCCGCCGAAGTATAGAGCTGAGGTTACAGGTAAAACGCGGCACCACCCCATCAATGGCAGATACCTCAAGTTCAAGTTCTTCAGACAAGTGACCCACCAAAGCGTCTGCGTCGAATACTGTAGCAACCAGTATGATTGCGAGTGATTTGTCTGTTGCCTGGTTCTTCGCACCTCAGGCTTGGGCCCGTTTCGAATTTGTGTATCCGTCAGCTACTCACCATTGCGTGGACGGTCATGGTTAGCTGCAAAGGGTTGACGAGTTTATGGTGTAAGCTGACGAACTGAATACTGAATACGGGATTGGCCCGCGGCGCCGCGGCGTGACTTCGCTTAATAATAATGTGATCGCTTGTGATCGCCGCATATTACCGTTCTCTCACGTTTCCGCTTCCTTCAACTTTGCGAAGTTCCAGTTCTTATGATACCAATACTCAATGGTTCACATTGAGACGTGAATTGTTTCTGGGTAAATACTACACTGGCCGAGAAAACCCCACTTCGCTTCAGGCTTCTTGAGTCTTGACAACAGAATTTGTCTCCGTGGTACCAGAACTCATAAAGTACATGTTTTCCTGCGGTGCAATGACACATCGCACTATATTATTCATTTTGCTTCATCTCAGAAGCTTCCTGCTCGGCCTTCCGAGTCGACTTGCGGAAAGATTCGGAAGGAGATAAGACTTTTTGTAGCTGGGAAGATTGCGTCGTTTCAATCCTATATATACATCGCGTCTTGTCATCCGTCACTATCATGGACACTCTCTGCTTCGCTCCCATCAATGGGGCTGGGTTATTCTATTTCAACGACACCTGCCACCATAACTAACATCCATTCAGGTCACTCCTCATAGGCTCGTGGATTGGTAGTATGGCATACGCAGCCGTTGTTCTGCAAGCCATTACCTACTACCAAAACTGTCGGAATGACTCTTTCAGGGTGAAAGCACTAGTTTCTATGGCTTTAGTTCTTGACACCGCCAACTTGGTAGGACAATACGCTTATGCATATCTCGTAAGTGATATCGATCAGAACATCAACGACTCTTCTATATCTGACCAAGTTGGCTGTTAGTGCGGCAAGTGAGCATCTTTAACACGCATCCATCACACCCTGTTAACACGTTTCACTGGAGACGATCCAACCCTGTTTTTCTCTGTGAATGCAATTTGGCCCATTGTGTTAATTGTGAGTCTTCATCAATTTTCCGACGTTTGACTTGATAAGAACGTTAGACCTTCACTGGTCCGATCCTCATGGTCTTCGGGAATGCATTCCTGATTCGCCGATTGTATTTCCTGTAAGTGAGTCAGAGTGAAGTATACATTTCTATATTCATTCACCGGCAGATCGAAGAGTCTCCTGCTCGCTGGAGCTCTGGCATCGTTGCAGGTGTTAGCGGTATGCTCAGATTATACTGTCGTCCGCGTTTCCTCTTACGTAGTAAAGCTAGGAGTCGCTCTCTTCAACGCATCAAAGCTAATAACTCCTCAAACTTCCATCGAGGTTCATGAGAGTCGTTAAACAATGCAAAGATGACTAACCCTCTTCAGGACCTAAAACTCCTCACCGCTACACTCATAACCGCATTGGGTCTTTATGTGATAACTGGTACGCTATTATCTACCCGAGTCCAGACACGAACCATGATTTCCTCTAGATACCAGTATCGCCGTTTCCATGCTTTGGTACCTCACCAAACTACGCTCTCCTCTCCGGGAGACTCGAATGATGATTCGTCGTCTCATGCGTATGATCCTCCAATCTGGGACGGCGACAACCATAATATTGATTGCCACGCTGGTTGCTTTCCTTGCGTATCCTCCCTTGTCTGTTGCTCCCACTGCGGTTACCTATCTGATATCGCATTTTTATTCTCTTACCTTACTCTTCAATCTCAACGTTCGAGAGCAGATGCGCAGAGAGGGATCGACAGTAGCTACGACTCCGAATTACAACTATATGGAAAGTCGTCTGCGTGCGAGTCAGTTGACTGAGATCGGTGCGTTTACTTGTACCTTTACATTCCATTCCTTACTTCGTCTCATTTCAGACATTGGGCAACTAACTCAGCTGACTGAAATTGGTGCGTTTGCTATTCACTTTCATGATTCGTTCTCCAACTGATTTTAGACATCACGTATCTGAGTCAGTTAACTGGTGCGTTTTCCTGTTGCTTTAGTAACGTTCCGTTCATCTGATTATCTGTTCTCCCATTTACATTAACGTAACATCGAATTCTAGTTGCTATGACTGAATCAGAAGAGGTCTCTACATTCTACCATGTTAATATTGCTTCTGAGATTATTTACAGGGATCCCATGTCACCATGCCAGACATTGAGCCGAAACCAAGTGAGTAAGGGCCTAGGATAGTCGGAGTTTGTACATTCGATACTTAAAAGAACATGAACGCTCGATCTATCGTCAAATCGTACATCTTTGGCAAAATTGAAGCCTTCTATCCGTAGAATAGTATATGTACAAATTACGAGCTCCGCAGACCAGCCAGGTAAGTATTCTATACTTTTGCTTGCTAGCAAGTAGCCAACGTCTGACAGAATTGACGGTTACTACTATGCGACTTTGTAGGACTCTGGCGAAGAAATTCTACCCTTTACCACTGCCTGACGCACTTGGAAAATGCCTGAAAGCTGCTTAAGTTTTCAGCTATTTCCTATGGTGCCGTGATCGTTGGGGTGACAGGTCGTTCCTTGGTCGTTCCAACACCATGTCACCATGACTGTGCTGTCTGGATTTGCTTATTAGCTACCGACGAAAGCACCAGACTATTGCTCAGCGCTCAGGTGTCTTGTAACAATCTGCGCAACAAGCACCGGTAAGTTTTCTCCTCGTGATTTACATATCTAGCTGACGATTATCAGATCTCGATACCGGCTCAGATGCAACGCTGGGCGTCTGTTCGCTCCGAAAGACCGACATTCGATACTCGCCTTCACTCTTTGAGCTTGTTTCTGTTGATTCAGAACATATGTATATGGCTTTTCCTTTATCGCTATTCGTTTAGCTGAGGTTCTCGTTGTCTAGAAGCTTTCATTATTGACGCTTATGATGCGTTCCAACTTGAATACTGATAGCTTCGCCTCCTGCGAGGTGCACAAGTACTTCGGGTAGATTGCGATAACGGTTGAAGGATAACGACGGAGTGGTGTTGATCAACAACGGGGTGCAGCATCGGTGGTAATTAATACATTTCTCCCGAGGCCAACGGTGAATCGGTAAGCCCTTTCTACGTTTGCCCTATCTGTACTCTACAAGCTGTTACGAGGATACCCTTTGTTACGACGCTCGACGATCGACAAATACCATGTGCTTGCGGACGAAATCAAAGACACTGGACAGTGCGAGTTGTGTAGGATCAATGAGGACTCC